>MNCI01003573.1:300932-322539 GCA_015680685.1 Gnetum montanum | reverse complement strand
GATATATCTTTTAGAAAGAAATAATTATAGAAAGTCACACGTAATTCACACACAACTTCACAACAATGCCTCTCCTACAAGATCACGATAATGCCACACTTAGTGAGGAAGTTCATTGGAGAACCAACGAACTATATGATGATGAAGATTGGAGTACACAACCTGAAGTGGGGGTTTCTTATAAACATGAACGAAAGCAACGCCATCCCAACACACGAAAGCATAACTTATGCGATGATGATGAACCCCTACTGGCCACTACAAGCCTAACGCAAATAGAAGAGGCTATTCGAATCTCACGTAGGCATCGTAAAGAGAGCCGTCTACCCAGGCTCAATTTAAACAACTTTTCTAAATTTTCAGGAGGCTATGACTTAGACCCACATCAACATTTACAAGCCTTCTACGATGCCTACACATGGAATAACATTGATAATAGGTGGAAAAAACTTAAGCTCTTTCCTATGACACTCGTTGACTAAGCAAAAGTATGGTATAGATCGTTAAAACTGAATTCAATACGACGCTGGTCAACAATGGTAGAACTCTTTAATGAAAAATATCAAACCTACGCAAGAGTGTTAGCCTTGAGGAAACAAATCCAAGGATGGAAACAAGCACAACATAAACCCTTGGACATGGCCTTAGAAAGATATTACGCACTGTTAAACAAATGTCTAAGCTGTGGGTTCTCCGAGGAAAGGCTAATGTACCATATCATTGATGGGCTACGTAATGAAACAAGAAAGACCTTAGGAATGTATGCCCAAGGTCAACTATATGAACTATGAACCCATCAAGTCCAAGAGCTTATTAAGCGGGTAGTAAAAGAGGAAGGAGAAATGGCTAGATGGGAGAGTGTTGAAAAACATCAACGGGACCCAAGTCCTAACTTAACAAAGGTCCACGATCATAAAAAGGAGAAATCAATCAATCACAAGGAGAAAGAATCATCCTTGCCAATACAACAATCATTAGAAGAAGCCGAGGCAAAGATGAATAAGATGTTGGAATGGACGTATCAAAAGTGTGGAGAATTTATCAACGTTATTGGAGATAAAGTTTTGATAACCCAAGAAGCAGGAAAAAATAGTAGACAATTGAAAAGAAGGGATAAGGAAAATAAGATCTCAACTGCCAATCATACGTATGAATGCAACATATGCCTGTATGATCATCCCAAGGGCCAATGCCCAATATTGTTACATTTACATGAGTATTGGGAAAACACATTACATCCAGAGTTCATACAGAGATACTGTGTTCGATCATAGTGGAAACAACCCCAGTCGTGGGGGAAACCACCCTTAGACTAGAGACACCCTTCATATCATTCGAACCCAAACGCTTATCTTATTCAACACCCTGTTTGTCCAGCTGGGCCAACACACTTTATCTCACCACAATACCATTCTCCTGAATACTATCAACCCATGCCTCCAACATAATCACCACCTTGTGCACCTTATACTCCTCGTAACTTTCAACATTCTCATCCTTTCACTCCTTCCATACCGCCACCAACTGTTCCTAAGGTGTCTGCACCACCACAACAACCCACGAACGTTACTTGTGCTAATACTGCCAACAGTAGTGAGAAACCTTAGCAACATTAAAAGCGCCCCTTCTTTAAACATGGCCATAAGAAGGGACAACACAACTTCAAGGCCACTGCATCCTCCAACTTAGCACAAGTCCCACACTGTGGTGCACCCTCATCTTTGAATCCAACACCTCATGTAACTTCATAAGGGCCACCAACTCACACTCCAACAACCACACGGCCCAATCAACATAGGAACAGAGAGTGACAAACCAATCCTTGCATACCATCTAACGTCCCAAATATTATAGTGGGTCAACTTGTTATCCAGGAACTACATCGTACAAATTGCCCCACTATGCTCATTATAATCAAGTGTGTGAAACCTGATGGGGTAAGTATGACCGAGTTCCAATATTTCCAACATGCAAGGATCCCTGTCGTCATTTATTAATCCTTGCCATCCTCAACCGTTTAGCTATGAAGGATATCCCCCCTTCTAATAGCAACNTCCAATGTGGTTGTACTAAGATCCTTGTAGATCTAATGAAAAATGGGAGTAAGAGTAATCAAAAGGGCACTAAAAAATCCAATGTTGTTCTAGGGGGTTCCACTAGAAAGACATGCACCCATGCCTGAAGGTTGGCAACTTCTCTGGATTCAGTATTCAAAAAGGAAAAAAAGAGAAAGCGAAAAGAAAAAGAAAAACAAAGTGCCATAAAACAAAAGTCACTCCTCCCTTGAATAAAACGCCAAGTGATCGTACGCCTTGTTGTTATGGTACTCTCATAATTATTCATCATGGGATGAAACAATGCGATGTCACTGATTAGAAGGATGGACTTGGTTCTGATCTTGGAACGATGGGTTAATGACACCTTAATCATGTTTTTCATGCAGGATTCACTATGCCCTGGGTCAGTTATCTCATGTCCCATGTAGCATAGAATTTTCATCTCATTCTGATGATATTTACATGTGTGTTCTTTGGGGAGTTAGTGTGGATTACATTTAACCCTTCTAGTGCCCACAGACACTTTAAGTGTGGTTACACAAGGGCATTATAGGTTAGAACCTGCTTTAGGGAGGGCCCACTTGTGTAATCTTTTGTAATTCTCACTTATGAAATCTCTCAGACACACCATTTCTTACCCTTAGCATAATTTTCAAATGATTTTCTTTTCCTACTATTATCCCTCTGAATTTCAACGTTCTTATGTATTATTACATAACCTTTTTCTTACCACCCAAGGTTTTATTGATAAAATCATCACCATCATCATTAATTATGCCTTTTGAATTAATGGAATTACCCTAGAACCCCTTAATAATCGCCAATGTCCTCAATGTACAACGTTAATTTCAAGAAAATCCTTTAAAAATTCGGTATTTTTGTTGTGCCTCATGTCACTAGGGACATGATATCACGTATGCAATGTATTGTACGCGATATCGTGTCACCGCAACCTATAAATAGGTGACCTCCCACAACACTTAGCATCATTTTGTCATTCACACTAGGGAGTTTTTGAATTTTTTCTCTACGACTTGCGATTGAGCAACCCTTGCTTCTCTAAGTATATTTCGCTTGCTGGTACTCTGATTTTAATTCCGTTTGAACTTGCTTGAACCCGGAGTGTTCAGCTTAGTTGTGGGGGAGGGAAACTTGCCAAAAAGTGCCTAAATTTTTTGAAATTTATCATCGTCCAAAGGACATCAGCTAGGGTAATTAACTATAACACTTAGAATAATTGTGCCTAAAAATCATTTAATCCCTAGGTATACCAGGAAACTAAAATGGAAACCACCTAAGTCACAGGACTCATTATTACAAACTTTTAGGCACTATCACACATGATAACATAAGATCATTAATTAAGGCAAGCAGTAAGGTATAACTTAACTTCAAAAACAACCTTACTAATGCTTGACCTGTGTGATTGCAGATGGTCCTGAAACGTGGACAACAGGAAGGTCCTACTCAAGGTGCGATCAAACAACCTGGGAGAGGTAAAGGACAAGTTCCTACTAGACAACATGCAGAGCAGGAGGAATAATCATTTAGCATTCACCAAGAAGACCCTACTGCTGTACAATCAAGGCAAGCGAAAGGAGGAGCTGCTGCAGCGTCTAAACAGGGACGATATCTCACATTGACCTAGGATTGTGTTCAGACCATCCATGAAAGGTCCATATTCACTATAGTAATCATGGAATTAAAATTTGGACCTTTCGCAGAATTTGCTTCAGAGGCCATTAGGGATCACCTCAAAGGATCCCTCTTATGGCCTACCCTCTCTAAAACCAGTGCCTGGTACTTAGGGGAAACGTACCAATTTTGGAATAATAAAGAAGAAGGTACCATGGTTAACAATTGTGGGGTAATTTTTGATTTCTCTATTCAAGCCATTTTGGAAGTATTAAACCTTCTAAATACAGGGCCAAAAGTTGCTCAGAATCAGCTGCACACTTTCAGAACTGAGCAACTTAATAAACTGTTGACAGAGAATAAAAGGGTGGTGAAAGAAAAAGAGAAGGCTGACTGAGATGCCTCTATGGCACAAGCACAAACTTACGCACATGCCAAGGCACTCAAGGCCTTACAAGAGGAGAAACTCCAGGCCATACTTCAACGCCATCAAATTCTAAGACCTAGAGGGCAAGAAAAGGGAAAGACACCAATGGAGGAGCCACCGCCACCAGGAACTACATGAGTTCCACCATTTTGTAATCATAGGATTTTCTTTTGTGTTGTGTCTCAATTTTGTTTTGACTCCACACTGTAGCATGAATCCATTCTAGTCAGTCAATAATCCCATACCTATCCACTGTGTAATCAATGGAGCTTGTTCTCTTTGTAACTCGAGGACGACTTTTCATTCAGTCGTGGGGGTATGATGAGTCATGAATTTGCTGGCTGTGATATCACTGCCATGATATCACAACCATGATATTGCAGTGGCTGTGATATCACAGCCGTGATATTGCATGGGCTGTGATATTGCGTACACAATATCAGAGCTGCGATATCGTGTACACAATATCATGTATGTGATATCATGTCCTGCCTCAATTCCTATAAATAAGAGGTGGCTTTCCTAGTTTTAGGCCTCTAGATTTAGATTGTAGCTAAACTCTAGCAATTTTATCCCTCCAGAGATAGATTATTTTCCAGTGTATGCCCACAGTGTGGTGAATGTAGTTGTACAACATCCTTATTTGAGTGTGACGTACTTGGACACGCACATGACCAAAAATGAAGATCGAGATTACTTCATCATTACAACATTCACTTAGTTTAATTGTTTAATTATTTAATTATTATTGTTATTTACTACTTTCTTAGTTAATACTCTCTCACCCTTAAACTCACATTAGAACGTGGAATGAGTACGACTTGATTACAAACATTTAAGTGTGACTACTTGGTAACCTAGTGGCGTACCTAGGATCTGCGCTTGGTAATCCCAGTGGTAGTCATGCACAAAGTCTAAGATGTGTACGGATAATCAAGGAACAGATGCTCATCGCACTTAGGCTAAATTAGATTCTCTTACCCTCTCTCTCTCCTAGATTAGTTAATATTACTTTCCACAGCCTTCAGGAGTAGCATTAGATTAGAAACCCATCATACACCTCACTTTGGACTAAACCATACGTGACAAAGCTAATACTAGTCCAGGTGGGAAGACAGTGAACTGCGACCTAAGGCTAATTGTCTAGGTGCCACAACTAGTCTGTTTGCGGAGTTCGACCGGGTCACGCGTGAAAATGCTCGTATTCATATGGTTGAGTGTAGGGGTACCTCACCACTCATCATCTGCTTCCATCCTTGGATCTGCTTTCACAAGTTGGACACCCAAGAGTACGTTTGGTATTTATCATTAAATAGTTCTAGCATTGTACTCCACCTTTGAATGGATTTCGATTCTAAGGACCGGTACCATCTTTCTACTTCTTTTATGAGTGTCCTTGAGAATAACTTTAAATTTTGCCACTCGTTCTCAATGTTTTTCAAGGCACAGGCATCGTGAAATGCCTGTAAGTGGTTCTGTGGATCAACATTGTATCCCCCCTCAAATCGTGGGATATTATTCAGGTCTAGTCTCTTGATTCGGCTATCTTTTTGGTGTCTTGTAGGTATTCTAATAGCCTCCGTGATGTCTAACATGCTTCAGGTTGCAAGTAGGGGTTCTTCATGGTCATTTCTTTCATGGCATTTGTGATGTCTACACCATTCCCTACTTTCCCTTCTTTCATTTCATGATTCTCTAGACTGTCCTTGTCCTTGCTCTCGACTCTCTCATCAAGGTCTCTCATTTTGCTTACCCTTATCCTCACGGTTAGGTTCCTTATGACTGCATCCTGATGTTGAAGGAGAGGGTGATAGTTGCGATGAAGGTGAAGAAGAAGGAGAACCATCACCATGATGATGTTCCCTACCTTCTCTTTGGTGGTCCTGGCTTCGATCGTGATGATGATTAGAATGCTCACCCTTATCATGTGTTCGTGTTCCCTTGTTGAACACTTGGTGTTCTTGGGAATTAGAACCAAGATTGTAAATCGTGGAGCGCAGGTTTTGATACACCACCTCCTGACCATCGTTAGGAGGGGGAACATCGTTTTGTGGAAAACCTATGAAAACAGGTTTACCACCCTCAATTTCATTTAAGACGGGTGAAGCATTATGGGGCCGTTTGCCCTTCAATGATGTGTGATAACTCTCCTGCTGCATGTCCCATTGACGTTGCACTTCTATGGGATGGTAGTCCCTTACATTGTAATTGCATGCAATGTACTCAGCATATAATTGTGACATGCCTATTCATGCAAGGGCACGAAGGAGCATGTTGGGGGCAGCTCTGTCTGGAGGCAACACTATGTTACCTTCCAAGTCTTTCCAACGCAGTTGTTTGTGTTGATGAAAGACAAAGGTAAAGTTGGGTATATATTCATTATGATGAATATATACCACACTGAATTGTTGAGGAACTGTCAGATTTTGGTTATGTGTGTCGTGCCGCTGACTATCTCTAGTGTTGGTCCTAGGTGGTGAAGCGCTTTTGTGTGGAGAAGAAGATATTTTAGTCTTGTTCGGTGTGCTGCTTACTGTTATGTTATTTTTCTCTTGATTAACCTTAAGGGTTCATTTTAGCTCCCAACGATGTGAATGATTTCCTATGTTCTACGTAGCGCACAAACAACTAAGTCCTCAGCAATGGTGCCAATGATGAGTGGCGAGGTACCCCTACACTCAACCATACGAATACGAGTGTTACGTGCGCGATCCGGTCGAACTCCAAGGACTAAGTGCTTATGCGCCTTATGGAACACTTAAGGTTAATCAGTCGTTGTCTTCCCAGACTTACTTGTATTGTCACGGTTGTATGGTTAAGTAAGTCTAAGGTATATGATTTTTATGTCTTTTATCTTTTTATCGCCTATGCTAAGAGAGGAAAGGGTGAAGAGACTAAGTAACTAAATTTCACTAACTAAGCTTTAATCGTCCTAGCATCAGTATCTGTTCCCACTTGTTGTACACACCCTAGACCAATGCAACGCTACTGGAATTACTAAACGCTATTTGTTACTGGGTTACCAAGCGTAGCACACGTGCTCGAAGCGGTCATACTAAATGCACTTAACTAGGAGTTGAGGGTTGAGAGAGATTAATTATCTAAGAACGCATTGAAGCATTTAACATTAGTTAAATCCTAATTAGCTTAGTCCATGCATTGCAAGGTTTATCAGAAAGTTCATCTTTATTTCCGTACACAAATGTGTGCTCAGGTACAATTTACTCAAATAAAGATCCGTTCACTTTGAGACTCATACTACGGGCACATGGAAATTATTCTATCTCTGGAATGGTAAAACTGCCAGAGTTTAGCTAAGGGTCTAGATCTAGATGGAGAAACAAGGGAAAGCCACCTCTTATTTATAGAACTGGTGACGCGTTGTGATATCGCAGGGCCCGACGGGATATCGTGTCCCATCAATCATTAAATTGAATATGAGGCCTATAGACTCCTTAGTTGAGGTTATGCAAGGGTAAAAAGGGCATGAACCTCCTATGGTGAGGATCCACTTGGATAGCTCTTGGTTTATTTGGTTAAGGTTCCTTACCTTTGACATCGCTACAATCCTCTCTTTTGCATTTTCCATTGAGTAAATTGCTTGGTGCTCCTTAATCTTTCATTTCATTCATCCACTAAATCAAATTTTCTCCTTTTTCCAAAATTTATAAGCTTCAACACCCTCTTCTCATGTTTTCATACTATTCTTGGTCTTTTAAGCTTTCATTTGACACTAATTTCACTAAAAAATTCTTCATATTTTGCAAGTTTGACTAAGGTCAAAGTTTGACTATGGTGGTCAACAGTTGCGTCGTTGAGGCCTCACAATGCATCCACCCTAGTTGATAAGGCCTAGTCGACTAGGCCTCATTGACGTAGCACAAAAACCCTATATATATTGTTGGATACTTTGCAATTTTTTTTTACCATTTGCTCATAACACATGGAAAGTTTTTGAAATTTTTCAGAGCCTAAAATCTTCCAGAGCTTATAGCTTCCCAACCGTTTGTCCAAATCACTCTATTTTTTGATCTCGTGCTTACCAAAGGTAAGATCTTTATTGTGGGGGCTGCAAACCTTAAGGTTTCCAATGAAAAATCAATGAATTTTTTTGGAAAATTCCCTAACTCCCCTAAGGGTTAATAAACTTAATCATATATAAACATCAACTTTTTCACAAGTTAACCCTTCCAACAACCTTTGGGATGATTTATTAATGAAAATACATAAATGAATGGTAATTGAATTAATGAAATCATCCATAATCAAAACTTAGCCAAAGCATAACCATCCTTAAGAGTTAAGGTATCCCAATTATTTTAAGGTTACACAATGATTGCTAATCCATGGTCTTATTGTGATTATAGATGGCACCCACAAAAAAATGTCTGTAGGAAGGAGAACCTCACAACCACGGGAGAAATGACGTAGAGCTAGAAGAGGCCAACAAGAACAAGGCTAAGAAATGCCAAAGGCAACCCATGCAACAACACCTCTTCTTGAGGAACTTGAAGTGGAATCTATCCAATAGACTCCAAAGGAAGAAGTGTCGATCGAACAATCACAAACATGAGAAGTCCTTGGTCCCATGCCAAGGCTTGAGGTCACTTTGAGTCAAGCCTATCTTGATATCAGCAAGTCTCGAGAGATTCAATGATCATGAATTCATGGCTGACCATGTAGCTTAAGCATTAAATGTACCTATAGTGTCTATACTAGACATATCTACACTTCAAGATGTGTAGACGTACGTAGGCATGGTTAGCAAGAAATTGAACCTAGCCTAACATGAAAAGTTGCTGGAATGACTAATAGGAACTAGGAAACTGACTTTGGACATCTTTGATCTTCTAGAGAACATCACCACAACCTAGTTAGAGCTACTGAATGTAAGGGGTAGATGCATTATCTTGGAGGGATAACTAGAAATGGCCCAAGAGCAAAATCAACGCTTGGTCATGAAGGTTGCCGAACTTCGTGCTTGACTTGCAGATCAAGTAATCCTCAACCCAGCAGTGACAAGAGATGAAGCTATCAAATAGCTTTAAGAATGATTTGAAAAGGCTAAGGGGGAGGTAATGATGACCATCTTTAAACAGTTCAGAGTAGAAGCTGAAACGTACTCAATCCAAAAGGACTTGAATAAGATGTGACAGGAAAATGAAGCATTGATCACACAGAATCATCTCCTGTAGAATGTTGATGTCCAGAAAGATCAAATGCAAGAATTCATTTATCAATAGTAGGAGTAGCTTACCAGGGTAAACACTAAAGTGGGGAAATTGACCATGGAAAATTGCAATTTGTCAATGGAGGAGGTATGCACCTTGCGTCAAAATTCTGCCATTGAGATTGCCACTTGGAAGAACAAAGCAATGAAATTTGAGAAAGTGAAAAATTAGTACCAGGACCAGGTTGGCTTGCAGAAAGAAGTTAATGAAAAATACATCTAGATGGTAAAGGCAAAGATAAATGAAGCACTCCAGTAACTCCAGCAAGGAAGAAAGATGTGGTAGCCCATCCTTGATGGGATTGACACCTGCAACAAAGTGGAGATCTGCTTAAAGGAGTTGCAAATCGAGTAGATGATAGAGTACATGGAGTTGGCCAATATCCGTTATGCAAACCTAGTAATGCTGACTACTAGACAGTTGCAGTCAGAATTGGAGAAACAAGTGGCTAGCTCGTATCTGCTATACAAGGCTAAGTTCAAGCATTATAAGGATGTCAAGCAGAAGCTTGAGACTGTTAACATTGAACTCAATGTTCTCGTAGGGTGATTTAGAGATCAACGATCTATCATTGAGAATCTAGCCAAATGAATGAATGACTACCATGAGCTAAAGAACATAGGAAGGATGTTCAACATTGAATGCAAATAGTTTGTTGCTTGGTTTTTGAATGCAAAGGAGTTATTTTTAGTAACCCCGTGTCCTTGGGATGTGCCTATTCCAACCCACATTGGGGAAGTTGCGTGGATGATGCATGATCCTAGGAGTAAGGAGGAGAAAATAAAAGAATTGCTGGATACTTTTTGCCTTCCACCTGAAGTTGTAGCGGTAGCAAGACAACCATAACCACCTCAACTGTTGTTCATGCATGAAATTGATGAAGGTCCTTCTGAACCTCAAGAACCACCACCACCTAGGACCATTTGATCTTCTCCAATAGTTTCACAACATCAAGGAACGTGCTATTCAATTTTTTTTTGAAAAGTTGAGTCATTGTGTTCAATTTTATGTCCTGGACACCACCATTTTTTGTAATGTGTTGATCTGTACACTTGGGCATTCCATTTTTTGTCAAGTTAGTTAGTTTGTTTTATTTGAGAAAAAATCAGTTAATAATCCCATACCTTCCCAATTTTGTAAAAGAACTCGAGGATGAGTTTTTATTTAGTTATGGGGGTGTGATGAGTCACGTTCTGTTGGTTGCATTGACAAAACCTCATCAACACAGCCTCATCATTTGGGCCTTGTTGATGAGGCCTAGTTGACATATCATATCATGCATTGATGTGGCCCCGTTGATGTAGTGCTTGCAGTCAGCTATAAATATGCGCTTGCAGCTGCATTTATGACATAAGTAAAGATAATAGTTACAATGGAGCTCTTGCATTTTTTCCATTCGAAAGTTGGAATTTTTCCCCTGAGTGCCCATAGTAGGAGTCATTGAGTGTATGGATCTTTATTTGAGCATTGTTGTACTTAAGCACAACAGTGTGTGTGGTAATAAAGATGAGCTTTCTGATAAACCTTGCAGCACTTTGGATAGATTAGTTATTTCAATTATGCATTCAATATTTTTAATTATTTATTAAATGTTTTCGATTAGTTATTAAATATTTTCTAGTTATTACATTAATGAAACAATCAAGCTAGATAGATTACACACGTAAGTATGACCGCTTCGAGCGTAACATGTATTTGCTTGGTAATGGCATTAGTGCTATTTCTTGGTATGCCCAAAAGCATAGCGCTTGGTCGCCCAGTAGGGGATATGTAGGTTTAAGAGGTGTATGAAAAGTGGGATTGCTGATTATGTTAGGATTAGTTAAATGCTAGTTAATTAGTTAAATTAGGTTAGTTAATCAAATTCCTTTTATCTATATTTTGAGAACCAAACTATAAAACACAAAATGATAAAAATCGGATGCCGTAGGTACACTTAACCATACCAATGAATGTCACAAGTGTAATAGGGAAGACAACGATTGACCTTAATGCTATATTCACTTCCTAAAGGACTAGTGCACTAGAAATGATAAAGTCCATGAAATTCGACTGGATTGCACGTGAATGCTTTGTGATTTGTATAATTAGGTGTAGGGGTACCTTGCGACTCATCAATTATATTTGGTTTGATGTCTAATTCTTCCACATTACCAAGTTACTAGAGTTTATTTCTAAAGAAGTAGTGGAGAAGAATCAAGATCAATCCCTTCCTTCCCAAACAAGACCATCCAATGATATACCGCTTATGGCCGAATTATAATTACTTCCATCAGTTCATAAGGTTGATCAAGATCAAGAAGTATCTTACTCTTACTTTTATATTCTTGATTGTTTAATTAATATTTTAAGTAGATAAATAAAATATCTAAAGTAATGGAAGTTGAGAATAAAGAATTTGCCCTGCCTTCACTTGGGTAACGAGATACGAGTTGCACTTTGTGTGACCCTAGTTAGAAGTAGTGATTGGTGGTTGGTAGATCTTTAATTCACCTCTTGTCATTATCTTATAAAATGAGGGAAGTATTAAGAAGGTAATATTTAATTTTGCATATATTTTTTTCACATATATTTTCTTTGTAGGATAAGTAAAAAACAAGTTTAAGTTCAAAAGAGAAATCAAATTATTAGAGCATAGAATCATAACAGAAGCATTCAAGCTAGAAACAGATAGTGAACATGGACGCATTCGAGGATGAACAAAATCAAAGTGGGGTAGATTGTAATGTCCCCATTCCCAAATGATGTTGCTGCATAACAAAGATGATGCCTCTTCATAACAAGTGTTATTGTTATCTTAACAAGACCCGAACGGGCAATTGTAATGTAGACTGGAAAGGGCACACTATAATAACATAAATGTTTCTTAAGGTAATCTTTGGGGGCTAGCATAAGGCATTTATACCTGGGCTTAGAGGTTATGCTGGCATGGAGTGGTGAAGCTAGTATAAGCAAGGCACAAGAGCCAAGAGAAGTAGGACAAGAAGAGGATTGGTCATCCCTTCTGGTCAGTTGTAGGCCTAATTGTGGTGGCAGTGGTGGATTGCCTCTAAGGGATAAATGTTGAAGGAAGGAAACCCCAAGGAACACTCTCAAAGCATTATCTAGATATATTATTCCATATTAATAAAAGCATTATTTATTCTTATTTTTGTTTCATTTTTCTTGTTATTTCCTTTACTCATAATGTCGAATGTTACATATATTTGACATTTGGTATATTGTCTTCTTATGCATAATGTCTAATATAACATATATTTGATGTTTATCATGGAATTTGAGAATAGGATGTCAAATCCAACAATTCAAAGGGGTCTATACACATCCAAATGTCTACACTTTAGATTTCACCTTCATCCTACACTAGGATGAGTAATTACGATGGAGGAACATGGGAGCCAACATTGTGTTGCCTCCTAACTAATCTATTCTTGCAATGTTGTTAAATAATATCATTAAGTTAGGCATTTCCAAACTCAATGCAAAGTACTAGGTTCATGATCATGCTTATCAAGATTATCATCCCATAGAAGCAGCATGAAGGAAAGATTGACAAATGGAAGTTAGATATGAGGCTTCGAAAGGCAAAAGATTTCCTACCACTTGTTCCTACAAACACACAAAGAAGGTGAGAAATTCTTTTTGGGTACCTCCCAAAATATAGATTCTCCTCCTCTATTTCATGAGGAGACCCTTAACCAGTAGTTGCAATTAATTGTGGATAACCTTGGTTACTAGAAGAAGAGTCACAAGATTAGGGGGCCTCAAAAGGTGGTAGCCAAGGTAGGAACAATGAAAAGAACTAGGAAAAAGACAAACATGATGATTGGGGTAGGGACCAAAGAAGAGGGTGTAGTAGGCATCTCTTTGGTGATGGTTCTTCTTCCTCTTCAACTGCATCATCCTCATCACTTCCTCCTCCAACTCTAATAGGAGAAGTACAGGCAATAGAAATTGTGATGAAGATGAACAACGAGATAGGGATGATTGATTATAGATCCCACCAAGACAATAGGGACTATGGGCATGAGTAACATGGGAATGACCATCATAGAGAATGAAGGTATAGTAGGACTCATTATAGGCATCATGGCCATGATAGGGGCCATAGAGACCGCTATGACTATGATGAGCCCTTTTTGGCTACTAGAAATATGTTAAACATTACAAAGGTTGTTAGGATACCAATTAGGTAAGTGAAAGATAGCCAAATTAAATAGTTGGATATGAATAATATCCCCAAGTTCAAGGGAGGATATAATTTAGATTCACAAAATTACCTACAAGCCTTTCGTGATGCCTATGCTTGTAGAATGTGGAAAATGAATGACAAAAGTTGAAACTATTCCCAAGGATACTCATCAAAGAGGTGAAAAGTTGGTACTAGTCCTTAGAACTAGAATCTATTTGGCAATGGACTACAATGCTAGAGTTGTTCAAATGTACTCCATAGTGTCCAATTTAAGGAGGCAATCCAAGGGTGGAAACAAAGCACTCATGAGTCCTTAGATGAAACTATGGGTAGGTGCTACACTTTGTTACACTGATGCCTAGGCCATGCATACTCCCAATGGGATTAGCTATGCCATATCATAGATGGACTTAGAACTAAAACAAGGAGAATCCTTGGGATCTGAGCTTAAGGGAGACTTTTTAAACTAAGGGTCCATTAGATTCAAAGGCTTATTGAGAAAGTGGTCAAAGAAGAGGGAGAGCTGAAAAATGGAAAAATGTAGAGGAATACAAGAAGGGCCCCTCCATCTACAAGAGGAAGGTTCATTTCTATAAAAATGAGTAGGAGACATGACTTGATGAAGTGGTGTAAAGGAAAACCTTGTTGTTTGAAAATCTATCACTGAAATATTGGCTAAGGTTGATAAAATGTAGGACTCCTTGGATGAAAAATTTTAAATTGCTTTGAAGATTGTAGAGGAGAGAGAGATCAAGGAGGTAGTAGCCATGAGAGAAGAAAGAAAAAGAAAGCTAAACATGAATATCACAAAGCTAAGGAAAAAGTTGTAGAAGTAGAGGAGGTTGTAGATTCCAAGTTTGATAATGATGGTTGTGACATATGTCAATATGAACATTCTAATGGATGTTACCCTTTTGTGTCACACTTATAGGAATTTGGAGTATATGATTTAAATCCTAAGCTGATAAAATAGTAAGCACCCTAGAGGTTGTCTTATCCATAAGGTAACCATCGATAGTAGTTCCACCAACAGGCTTACTATCTAAGTGGAGCACCACCTCAAGCTCAAGAACAAGATTAGCAATGGCAACACCCACAGTTGTGGGGAATGCTAACTCTAAGGTAACTTGATCCATATGGGTACTACATTTAGTAGCTCATCTCTCCACGTGACTCTTCTAGTCATAGTTCCTTTTCACATCACTATTACTCTTCAGAATACTATAAAGCACCATTGCCAAGGGGGAGTTCTAATTTTTCTACTATCCTACTCCACACTCTTCCATTCTTACACCTCCACCTTTAACTCCTCTGCCACCTACTCCATTCATGTAGGGTGAGATACCTACCTAGCCATGGTAGAGAAATGCTACGAGGACTGTAAACTTATAGTTGGCTCCTTAGTCAAGTGGTGTTGAATCTAAGCCTCGCAAACAACTATTATTCAGAACTAATAGCCCCATGAAGCCCTCACAAACACTTGTGGCTATTAGCTCTACTACTACCTTCTCTAAAATGTTTGTTGAGCAACCTTCAAACCAAAGCACTCACTAACTACATACTGTCATGTTGACCCATGTAGTCACAGGTTGGATTAAGGCTGGTCATCTTCCTAGGAATAAATATGATCCTAGGAGTCCTGTTATCTATTTATAGATTTCCAAAATGAACCATGTAAGACTCTTTTAGACTCAGGTTGTAAAATTAGCTTAACTTCACAAGAAATGTACAAATCCTAGAACCTACCTCCCTTGAAAAAGAGCAATATCAATTTAGAGTTGGTAGACCAATCCATTACTATTCCTTTGGAATTGGTAGAAGACATCATGACCATCATTTGTGAGTGGTCATATCATGCTGATTTCTTGGTAATCCATGTGGAGAATAGTAAAGGGGACTTCCCTATCATCATTTGAAGAGCATGGTTGATCACTATAGATGCATAGTTGGGGATTAGAGACCTCTTCTTTAAAATTTCCAAGGAGAATGAATTTGGTAAAATTGAGAAGAAGAGAGTTCCATGCATCACGTATAGTGATACAAAGTGCCACTACATGCAAAAACTATGGATTGTAAAGAGCACATAACTTCAAGCATGTAGACAGTGGGTAGATGTCACAGAAATTCAATGGTTCTTATACATAGTAGCCACTAAGTAGGGGGGCACTTAGTGGTTGACAACTAAAAAAGAGGTTGGATCAATAGTGTGCATGGAACCATTTGAGAGCCTCAAAAATTCTTATGTTGAAAGCATGGATTAATTGGAGTAGGTACATCACCAACTCTCTGATGAATAAGGCAACATCAATTGGGGAGAGTTGGAGATCCTTGAAACTTTTAAGTAAGAGTCCCTTGAGTTGAAAGCTTTACTAGTAGAAATGGAGTATGCCTTTCTAAACAATGGCAAGCTAGTAATTATCAATTGAAGAATTGCTCCTAAACAAGAGAATAACTTATTAGAAGCTATCAACAAATGGCTAATAGCCTTTTCCTAGTCATATCATGAGCTAATAGGAATTTATTCAAGGATATGCCAACATAGAATATACATAGATTCATCCATCAAACTAAAGAGGTAGCCACAAAGAAACTTGAATCAAAAGCTCAAGCAAATCATCAAGGAGGAGATTAAATAACTCCTTAAGGATGGGTTCATTTATCCCATTGTAGATAATGAGTGATTAATCCATTTTTCATTGTGCCAAAGAAAGGAGGAAAATGGAGGATTTGTATAGACTTTAGGCTATTGAACATGGCCACCTACAAAGATCACTTTCCATTGTCATTTGTGAACCAAGTGCTAGATACAATCGCAAGGCATTATTACTATAGCTTTCTAGATTGTTATAGTGGCTATAACAAAATGTAGATTGCACTAAAGGACCAAGCCAAGATGACATTCACAAGTCACTAGGGGACATTTGCATACAGAAAGATGCCCTTTGGCCTATGCAATGTTTTTGCCACATTCCAATGGTTGGTCCTCAGCATCTTCCAACAACAAATTGGTAGTGAGATAGAAGTCATCATTGATGACTTCTCTACCTACCGGACTACCTTTGAGGCAGCCTTAGACCACCTAGAGCAAGTTCTTCAATGATGTGTAAAAACCAAGTTGAGGCTCAATTGGCAAAAGAGCCATCTAATGGTCCAAGAGGGCATTATTTTGGGGCATCGAATTTCAAACAAAGGGATTGATGTAGATCTAGAAAAAATAAGGGTCATCCAAGGAATAATGAGACAACCATAAACCATGAAGGACATGAGGTTATTCCTTGCCACACTGGTTACTATAGGTGCTTCATCGAGAACTTCTCAAAGATCGCCAAGACATTGGTGAAGCTTACAAAGAAAGATGTATCATTTGTCTAGTCTAAGGAATGTGAGCATGTATTCTAATAACTTAAGTAGAAGCTCACAGAAACTCCAATTCTATGAGCACTAGAATGTTCCAAACCATTTAATATCATGAGGGATACATCAAACTATGCCTTGGGAGTCATGCTTGCATAGATGGATGATTAGAAACATCCATATTACATCCATTATGCAAGTAGGAGCATTGTGAATATACAACTCAACTACAACATCACTGAAAAAGAGCTTATGAAAATGGTGTATGCAGTGGAGAAGTTTAGGCACTATGTGCTTGGATATAAAGTTTTTGTGCACACAAACCATAGTGCAAGCAAACGATAAGCCCCCATGTCATATTGTGGCTGGTGAGCCTTTAGGAGTTTGATCTAACAATGATCAATTGAAAGGGGACCAAGAATGTGATAGCCAACTGCTTATCTTAGTTGAGATGGGATAGTAAGAAGGAGGAGAGTCCATTGGTAGATCAATTTCCTGATAAGCTTCTCTTTGGTGGTGCTGTTAATGAACAATCTCCTAAAGAAATGAATTGGTACAATAACATCCTATCCTATCTACTCACACAAGATATGCCATAAGAGTGGGACCATAAGAAGAAACAACAATTTCTTCATTAGGCCAAACACTTTATGAAAATCAATGGTAACCTCTACAAGGTTGGCGAAGATGGCCTAGTACGATGATGTGTCCCTGATGCAGATCAACATTGAGTCCTCTAGTGATGAGTGGCGAGGTACCCCTACACTCAACCATATAAATATGAGCGTTACACGTGCAATCCGGTCGAACTCTGCAGACTAAGTGGCTACACGCCTTATGGAACACTTAAGGTTATGGGTCACGGATGTATGGTTAAGTACGTCTGAGGTATATGATTTTTATATCTTTTCTGTTTTATCTCCTAGGCTAATGAGGTGAAGGGTGAAGAGACTAATTAACTAAATTTAACTAACTAACTAGGCCTTAATTAACCTAGCATCAACATCCGTTCTCACTTACTGTTCACACCCTGAACCAATGCAACCTTGGTTACCAAACGCTATTCGTTGCTGGGATCACCAAGCGTAACGCACGTGCTCGAAGTGGTCGTACTGAATGCACTTAACTACGGGAGAAGGGTTGAGAAAGCTTTAATCAACTAATAAAGAATTTAAATGATAAATAATAAATAATAGTAATTAAAATCCTAATTAGCTTAGTCCATGCACTACAAGGTTTATCCAAGAAGTTCATCTTTATTTCTATACACAAACTTGTGTTCAAGTACAATATTTGCTCGAATAAAGATATGTTTACTTTGGAGCTCCTATTGCGGACACATGGAAATTATTCTATCTCTGGAAAGGTAAAACTACCAGAGTTTCACTACGGTCTAGGCCTAGAATGAGAAATAAGGGAGAGCCGCCTCTTATTTTATAGACTTGGTGGCACACCGCGATATCGTGGCCCATGCGATATTGCGTTCCATCATACCCCCATGACTGAATAAAAACTCATCCTCAAGTTCCTTACAAAATATTGGGACGGTATGGGATTATTGACTCAAAATGAAACTAATGGGATGACATGTGAATGGATCATCATTACAAGACAAGATAAAATGGGTGTTCACGACAACAAGAGTGAACACTTTATACATTTGACATCAGGCCTTATTTGGCAGCTGAGAAAGAGAGAGAGAAAGAAGTTTTGTTGTTGCCAACACCAAGATTACACCTTTTGTTTTCCATCCATAAGTGCACCATCGATCTTGCTCCCTGCATAGTTGCTTCAGCACTGATCCATTCCAAGTGTTCCCTCCAGATCCAATCCGTTGTTGTATGATTTCCATCTACACACACAACACAGTCTTTATATTAGCAAGGGTAACAATCATAATGCATTTGATACCTTGCTTCGGTGTAAGTCCATTGGCTAAGTTGTGGTATGGCTGATACGGGTCTGGAGATATAAGAGAGGTGACTATTAAAGGTGTAGGGGTTAGGAAAAAAAATCAAAAAAAGTTTGGGTCTGGACCCCCATGACTAAGAGCGAACCTCTGGTAGCGATAAGATGGGGAAAGAAAAAGAACAATAAAGATGGAGAAAAAGAGACAACAATAACATCAATGAAATGGATGTCAAGATGGAAATGAACAAAATAAAATGGATTGCAAAAATGTTAGGGGAAAAAATTTAATTGGTGCACCAATTAGGAATGTGAGTGGGTCCTCCCCAAAGTGGGCTCATGCCCTTAATGCCTTGACAAACCCACATTCGAAGATTCTGTAGGCTCTAGGAATGTCATTTGGAACAAGAGTTAAAGTCTTAACCACAAGAATTTACCAAAAAGAAAACAATGCATCAACCCAAATATACACTAATGATACAACCGGCAATGAGGTGAACAGTGGAGGAAGAATGATGGAAAGAAGAGAATGGAATGGAGTCCCAAGAATAAGGTGGTGTACAGCCCCTTGTGTAGTGAATGATTAATGTGACTTAGTAGATCCCATTCCAAGTTTGACCTCAAACAAACCACATCCAGTGACTTCGCATTAATACATTTGGCCAATCTGTCCCCTTGAAGTAACAAGAATGCCTTCACCTAAGAGTGACCACCATTCCGACGAATGAAGGAGGAGAGAATGGAAAGCGAAAAGGGCCTTAGTTAGAGGGAACACTTTTGTTTTGGTTCCATAACTAGTGCTTGTAGCCCAAATGGTTATTTCATCTAAGGGGTGTGCTTTGAATTCTCACTGTTGTTTGTTTTTTTTATGTGTTTATGTGTGAGAACCACACCATGCAAAGACTTTGTTATTTTTATTAGCTCAACTTCTCAATAATTGAGCAATGTCGGACTGGGAAGGAAAACTCAAGAAGAAAACATTCAAGCACCCAAGAGAATGGCCAACACAAATGCATCAAGTTCCCTTGAAGTCACACCCTTTTCAATCCTTGAGTCCTTCCTTAGTTTGAGAAATGCCTAGTCACCGATTCGTTATAGTTCTTATTTAGAAAGGAACTTTACATTTCCAAGCTGAGAGAGACCATATAAACTTGTGGATGAATGGATGAAGGGGACTCATTGCCTATCATATCAAAAGAACCATACCTTAGTATCAACATCATAACTTAAAGGTAAAAACCAAACATTAGCAATCAATATGAACACTTATTGGGTGACAAACTTACAAGATGGGTAATACACACACACACACACACACACACACAAATGAAAAAGTATAACAATGTTGTAAAACAAAAATAAGAAAAGTTAAAGAAATTTGTTAAACAAAAATATGCAAAACGAAAATGTGTAAAACAAAAACTAAAATGATCAGCGTGGTTGTCCGCTATCAGAGGTGTAATTTGAAATAAGGAGCGTGGTTGTCCGCTATCAGAGGTGTAAAACAAAAATAAGAAAAGTTACAAGATGGCCATCTCCCCCATGACTGAATGGAAAGGGAGAGATTTGAAATAAGGAGTGTGGTTGTCGGCTATCAGAGGTGTAATTTGCACTAGCTATTCTTGGTTCATGGAAGGGTTTGGTTTATTGCACATTGACTAGTAATCTTTTATCAGGGGTTTCAGGCTTGTATATTGTCATGGCTCCCGAAGGAAAGGTCGTATGAAGAATGTAGGGTCCTTCCCACAATGTTTGAAATTTCGTACATTGTGGTACATGCGTGGGGTTCCAGTAAAGGACCTTGTCTCTTGGTTGGTACTTGACCCTTCGAATTCTTAAGTAATGACATTGTTTATTATGTGCCTTGTGCAACTCATTTGAAGACAGAGCAACCAATCTATTATTTTCTAGCATGTTGAGAGCTACCAATCTTTGTTTTTGTGCTAGGTCGAGGTCAAGGTTGAGGTCACATGCCATGGATAGTATATGGAGCTCAGTCTGTATAGGGAGCTTTGGCAGTTTTCCGTATACTAACCCATAGGGAGAGTAGCCTGTAGGGAGTTTCCAAGTGGAGCGGTACGCCTAGAGAGCGTTGTTAAGTTTTGTGCTCCAATCTCGCCTAAATTTGCTAATTGTTCTTGTTAATATTCTCATAATCTCCTGATTAGTGACCTCAACTTGGCCATTAGCTTGGGGGTGGTAAGGTGTGGTCAATTTATGTTTAACCCCTAAGCGTTGCATCAATTTGCGAAAGGTTGCACCTATAAAATGTGTTCCATTATCAGAGATGAGTGGATGTAGCACACCAAACCTATTTACGATTTGTTGTTGTACAAATTGTGCAGCCGTAGATGATGTGCAGTCTATTACAGCAGTTGCTTCAGCCCATTTGGTTAAATAGTCAATAGCAACAATGATATAAGCTTTCCCATTGGACATCGGTGTAATGGGCCCCATAAAATCTATTCCCCAAATGTTGAAGGGTTCCAAAGGTTGAATCCATTGTTGTAGACCCTCCATTCTAGTAGTCATTCCACCATCATGTTGACAGCACTCACAAGATTGGGCAAATTGATGGGCATCCCAAAATAGCGTTGGCCAGTAATATCCTGCAAGTAGGATCTTAATGGCCGTTTGTCTCCTTGCATAGTGGCCCCACAGGGACCCTCATGAGCATCCTGGAGAGCTCTTAATTGATCCTCATTGGGCACACACCATCAAACCAAGCCATCAGGATAGACTTTATAGAGTTGTCCCTTGATTTCCATGAAGTACTTGGTTTTGTGAAGAAACTGTTGTTTCT
>MNCI01003573.1:270267-300818 GCA_015680685.1 Gnetum montanum | reverse complement strand
CATATGGATGTATACTTTGTAGCCCAATACATAGTGCCTAAATTTGTCCAGTGCAAACACTACAACCATGAATTACTTTTTCGTAGTTGTGTAGTTGAGTTGTGCATCGGTGATACTCTTACTCGCACAGTGGATGTAATAAGGGCATTTTTGTTCATCTAATTGTGTTAGTACGGCTCCTAAGGCATAATTAGATGCATTGGTCATTATATGAAATGGCTTGGACTAGTTGGGGGCTTGTAGAATATGGGTTTCCACAAGCCTTTATTTTAGAGTTTGGAATGCTCGTTCACATTCCCTAGTCCATTCAAAGGGTGCATCTTTTTTCGTTAATTCTACCAACAATTTGGCAATCTTTGAGAAGTTCTCAATGAATCTCCTGTAGTAGCCAGTGTGTCCAAGGAATGACCAGATGTCTTTGACCATTTCTGGTTGTCGAGTAATTCCTTGGATGACCTTAACTTTTTTTGGGTCCACCTCTATTCCTGATTGTGAAATTTTATTCCCCAGTACTACACCCTCTTGAACCATCAAATGGCTTTTTTGCCAGTTAAGCTTTAGGTTGGTTTCAATGCATCATTTCAGTATTTACTCTAACTAGTCCAAGGCTTGATCAAAGCTTATCCCATAAATGGAGAAGTCGTCCATAAAGACTTCTACTCCGTTACCTATTTGCTGTTGAAATATGCTTAGAACTAATCATTGGAACGTGGTAGGGGCATTACACAAGCCAAATGGAATTTGTTTATATGCAAATGTTCCCCAAGGATTGGTGAATGTTGTTTTGGCTTGGTCTTCTGGTGTGATTCGTATTTGGTTGTACCCACTATAACCATCTAGAAAACTGTAGTAGCGATGCCTCGCTATAGTGTCTAATACTTGGTCAACAAATGACAATGGGAAGTGATCCTTGAATGTTGCCATATTTAATAGCCTAAAATCTATAGATACCCTTCATTTTCCTCCTTTTTTCAGTACGATTACGAGAGGACTAACCCATTCACTATCAGCAATAGGATAAATGAACCCAGCCTTGAGACGTTGCTCTATTTCTTCTTTCACTATTTGTTTCAACTTCGGGTTCAATTGCCTCTGCGGTTGTTTTTTAGGCTTCATGGAGGGGTCCATGAAATCCTATGTTGGCATATCCTAGGATCTATTCTGGTTAATTCAGGGTATGACCAAGCAAAGGCTATTGACCATTTATTTATCACCTTTAGCAAACTCTCTTTTTGCTTGGGAGTAAGCTTTGCATTGATGATTACCGATTTTCCATTTTTAAGGGTCATGTATTCTAGACCGGTGGGAAATGGTTTGAAATCTAGGGGCTCTTATTTAAATTCCTTAGGAATCTCCAACTTTCCCCAGTTAATGTTTTCAGAGTTAAGGGCTAGAAGTTGGCAACAAACTTGCTCAAGTGCATCTGTGCTTTCAACATAAGCACTAGTTATCCCCTCAGTCAGTTCCATGCATGTTATCAAGTTGTTCTCTTGATCAGCCATCAGCCACTAGGTGTTTTCTTTTTGTGTGGCTACTGCATATAGGTACTTCTGTATGTCAATGTCTTGTGCATACCAATTACATGTAGGCAATGTTAAACTTCGCATTACCATGATTTCTGCACGCAATGACATCCTGTGTCACTATATGCGATACATGAAACTTTCTTCTTCTCAATCTTTCCAAAAGTATTATTCTTGGATATTTCTAGGGAAATATTGTGGATTCCTAAGCATGCATCGATCGTACTCAGCTATGCCCTTCCCATTATTGTATAGAAGTCCCCTTTGTCATTGTTTATTTGGATCACCAGGAAATTAGCTAGGTATGACCAACCACCTATGGTGGTAGCAATGTCCTCAACCTGTCTTAAAGGAACAGTGATGGACTGGTCAGCCAGCTCTAAGTGAATATTTCTCTTCTTGAGTGGAGGCAGGTTACAGGTTTTATACAATTCTTGTAAAATTAAGTTGACTCCGGAGCTTGAGTCAAGAAGAGCCTTATGAGGTTCATTCCTAGCGACTTGGAGATAAATTAGGGGGCTTCCAAGATTAGAGAATTTCCTGGGAAGGTGGCGTACATTAATCTAGTTGGTAATGGTATGTGTTAACATAACCATGTGCATTGGCCTCAATTTTTGGTTTGAAGGGGATCTTGAAACCCTATTTGGTACAGAGGTGTTTAGATGTTCAACCGCTTGTGAGGGTGAGGGCTTGGTTGGATTGTTGGTTCTGAAGAAAGGTCTTTTTGGTGTAAGATTGTTAGGACCAACTGAGAATTAAGGATTGGAAGCCCTCGTGACATTGGGTTGTTGTGGTTGAGTGGGAAATACCTTTGGCATTGTTGGAGTGGTTGGTGGTGGAGCAGAGTGTTCCTTCCAGGAGGGGAAGTCTAAAAATACTCCTGAACTAGGTAGTGACATTGTGGGGTTATGTGACCCATAGAGTCACTTGGAAAAATCGGCTGCTGCACGTAGTAGCCATACAGATCTGGTTGCCGGTAAGGGTATTGTTGCCTAGGCAATGGCATCCCCCATGACTGTGGGTGTTGCCACTGTTGATATTGCCTGATAAGTTGTGGCGAAGTTCCACTTGGATAGTACATTAACGGTTGGTGGAATTGCCTTGGGTTACCTTGGGGATAAGGTAACCTTCGGGGTGCCTACCGTCTGTTAAGTCTTGGGTTGAGTGCATACACCCCAAACTCTTGTAGATGTGAGATTAATGGGCAACATCCCTTAGGATGGTCATATTGGCAGATCTCACATCCACCGTCATTTTTTGTATCAGAATCCACAACCTCATTGGCGATATTCATTTTTCCCTTACCCTTGTTACGTGCATGGCCTAAATCTCTCTGCTTTTTCTTACCATTGTCACTACTTTGTTCCTCCTTAGACTCCTCTACGATTTTTAGGACAAGTTCAAATCTACTATCCAAGGAGTCTTGTATTTGGTCTACCTTAGCCGCCACTTCCGTTGTTAGCTTTTGAAGTGGCAAGGTTTTCCTATTCACCAACTCTTTGAGTGGTGACTCATCCTCTTCATCGCAGAATCTCACTCCCCTCTTTTGGAGGGAAGGATCGCAGTTATATTCTTCTACACTTTCTCTTTTCCATAGATCCCCTTCTTCTTTAGCTACTTGCTCCAACAATCTGTGAATTTCATGGGATCTAAGTTCTGATAATCTCCCTTGGGCATAAGCCAAGGGTTCTCCTAGTTTCATGTCTTAGCCCATCTACGAGGTGGCGTAGTTGATCCCGTTGTGCATAACCATGGCCCGGGCAACGATGTAACAATGCATAATATCGACCCATGGTAGCATCCAAGGGTTTGTGATTACCTTGTTTCCATCCTTGGATCTGCTTACATAAGTTGGACACTCTAGAGTACATTTGATATTTATCGTTGAACAACTCTAACATCGTACTCCACCTCCTAATGGTTTCCGGCTCTAAGGACTGGTACCAACTCTCTGCTTCCTTTATGAGTGTTCTGGGAAACAACATTGGTTTCTGTCACTTGTTCTCAATATTTTGCAAGGTACAAGCATTGTGGAATGCCTATAAATGATTTTGCGGATCAGCATTGTATCCTCCTTCGAAGTGTGGGATATTATTCATATCAAGCCTCTTGATCTGACTATCTTTTTGATGCCTTGTTGGTATTCTAATTGCCTCCGTTATATCTAGCATATTCCAGGTTGCAAGTAAGGGTTCTTCATGATCATCTCTTTCATGACGTCTATGATGTCTACGTTGTTCCCTACTTTCTCTTCGTTCATGCCCTTGTCCTCACTCTTGACTCTCTCGTCGAGGTCTCTCATTTTTTCTACCTTTATCCTCACCGTTATGCTCTTTATGACTGTGCCCTGATGTGGAAGGAGAGGGTTAATGATGTGATGAAGGGGAAGAAGAAGGAGAACCATCGCCATGATGATGTTTCTTACCTTCTCTTCTGCTGCTATGGCCTCGATCGTGATGGTGATCAAAATGCCTGTCCTTGTCATGTGTTTTCGTTCCCTCAGTGAATAGTTGATGTTCACGAGGATCAGAACCAGGGTTGTATATCATGGAGTGTAGGTTCTAATACCCCACCTCCTCACTATCATTGGGAGGGGGAACATCATTTGATGGATAACCCGTTATAAGTGGTTCACCATCTCCAATTTCACTGAGGACATGCGGGACCCCTTTACCCTTCAACAATGTATGGTGGCTCTCTTGCCTCAAGTCCCTTAGACGTTGTGCTACTGTGGGATGGTAATCCATTATGTCATAATCTTTTGCAACGTACTTAGCATAGAGCTATGTCATGCCTATCTGTGCAAGAGCACGAAGAAGCATGTTAGGGACTACTCTGTTTGGAGGCAATACTATGTNATTTTGATTATGTGTTTTAGACTGCTGACTGTTTCTTGTGTAATCCCTAGGTGGCGAATTGCTTTTGTTCGAAGAAGAAGACATTGTAATTTTATTTGATGTGCTAATTAACCGTTATATAATTTTTTGTTTAATTAACCCTAAGGGTTTGTTTAAGCTCCCAGTGATGTGGATAATTTCCTATGTTCTACTTAGCGCACAAACACTTAGTCCCCGATAGCAGCGCCAATGATGAGTGGTGAGGTACCCCTACACTCAACCATACGAATATGAGCATTACATGCACGATCCAGTCGAACTCTGTAGACTAAGTGCCTACACGCCTTATGGAACACTTAAGGTTAATCATTCGTTGTCTTCCCAGACTTACTTGTATTTTTCACGGTTGTATGGTTAAGTAAGTCTGAGGTATATGATTTTTATATCTTTTCTGTTTTATCTCCTAGGCTAATGAGGTGAAGGGTGAAGAGACTAATTAACTAAATTTAACTAACTAACTAAGCCTTAATTAACCTAGCATCAACATCCGTTCTCACTTACTGTTCACACCCTAAACCAATGCAACTTTGGTTACCAAACGCTATTTGTTGCTGGGATCACCAAGCGTAATGCACATGCTCGAAGTGGTCGTATTGAATGCACTTAACTACGGGAGAAGGGTTGAGAAAGATTTAATCAACTAATAAAGCATTTAAATGATAAAAAATAAATAACAATAATTAAAATCCTAATTAACTTAGTTCATGCGCTGCAAGGTTTATCCAAGAAGTTCGTCTTTATTTCCGTACACAAACTTGTGTTCAGGTACAATATTTGCTCGAACAAAGATTCGTTCACTTTGGAACTCCTACTGCGGGCACATGGAAATTATTCTATCTCTGGAGAGGTAAAACTACCAGAGTTTCACTACGGTCTAGGCCTAGAATGAGAAACAAGGGAGAGCCGCCTCTTATTTATAGACTTGGCGACGCACACAATATTGCAGGGGATGATGCAATATCGCGTACACAATATTGCGGGGGATGCGATATCGCGGCCCATGCCATATTGCGTCCCATCATCTAGGATGTGCACTAAGGCCCTTGTGGGGGCCATTATGTTGGGAGGTGAATGAGTGTTAAGGTCCTCATGATAGGGTATTATTGACCCATACTCTTCAAGGACACTCATCACTTCTTCCGCTCCTACAAAAAATGCCAATGTGATGAAGGGATGACCATGTGTATGAAAGGGCCGCAATAGTGGATCCAACCATTGGAGGCTTTTGATCTTTGGAGGATTTGAATTCAGGGGGTTCATTACCCCTCTGTTAAATGGGAAGTCCTACATTATCTGACTATTAACTACTGTACTAAATGGGTGGAAGCTACACCCGTCACCGATTGTTCATCATCTACAATGGCCTGGTTTATGCAAAAAAATTTTGTGAATAGGTTTGGTGTGCCATAGGCAGTAATTTCTGATAATGGAACACATTTTACTAGTGCCGCTTTTCAAAAGCTCATGCAATGCTTGGGGGTTGAACCTAAACTAACAACTCCATACGACTCCCAAGCCAACGGTTAAGATGACGTTACCAATAGAAAAATTACCAAAATACTAACTCATACTATTAGTAAATATAGAAATGATTGGAGCAAAAAACTTAATGATGCCCTTTGAACTTATCATTCAACATGGAAACTTCGTATTAGGTACTCTCCCTATAAGCTAGTGTATGGAAAACTGCCAACACTTCCCATCAAAACTAAACGATGTACACTTTCAATAGTCTGTGACCTTGACTTGGACTTGAGTCTAACTTGGAATGAAAGATTAATGAATTTCAACATGCTAAAAAAGAATAGATTAGTGGCCCTATCATTAAATGAAGTGCATAAGGCATATAATAAACAATGCCATGACCTCAAGATTATTAATGTAAAATTTCAACCAGGAGATAAGGTGCTCTAATAGAACCCCATGCATGTGTCTCAATGAATAAAATTTCAAATGTTATGAAAGGGCCCTTACATTATATATGAAACCTTTTCATCTAGGGCCATGATGATCTACCACCCTGATATCCTAAGTAAATGATTCTTAGGCAACACCCAGAAACTCAATCCTTTCCTTGAAACAATAACAGCTAGTAGAGATAATGCCTCAACCAATGGCCAAGCATGCTCAATCTTTCAAATATCCCCTTTCCAACTTAGTTATGGGGGAGATAACCATTCATGCTGATATTGTACGAAGTGGCTCCTTGGTTTTCAACTTTTTTGTTTTACATCATTTTTAATATGTTTTTCATTTTCTTGAGTATTTTACAATTTTTTCTACATTTTTTATTTAAAATTTCCTTACGTTTCTTTCTTTTTATTTATTGCCATCATTACTTTGATGCCAACTACAACTATTGATTGATGGTGGTTTGCAACTTCATTATTTACTTGATTACAAATGACTTGATTTCATCTTATAATTTTGATGTTAATTAATGGAACATTAATTCTTTTTGTGATATCAGGTAGTGAGTCCATATCATCCACCACTCCACATAACTCTATGATGTCTCATTATTTTGGAAATATGAGGTCCCTTCTTAATAACAACTTATAATGAATTGATGACCTTAGTACTTTTCAAACCTTAGACGAATTAAGTAGATGAACAAGGATGTAGCTTCAAGTGGATTTTTCACTTTTGTACCTACTTATCATCTAGGGTTACATGAGTATTTTCATGGATTCCTCACCATTCCTATGTTGACCCATAAATAGGAAGTAATGTCTTTGCATGGTTTGGTTTTCATTCGGAAAAAGAGAGAAAAAAAAACAAACAAACAAACTATAAGAATTTAAAGCACATCCCTTAGACACAATAATGGGCTACAAGAATTGGTTATGGGGTAGGAAAGACATGATACCCATGACTAAAGGTACCCCTTTAAGTAAAGCCTTTTTTACTCCATACTTCTCTTTTCTTCTTTCTTTGGAATGGTGAGTTGTTTGTGGGGATTTTCTTGTACCTTGAAGGGTGGAATGGTCTAATGTACCAATGCAAAGTCATTCAAAGTGGATGGTCTTGATTCAGACTAAGGAAACTCTCAGGTCTTGTTAATCACATCCTCCACAAGTAACTTCATGTTACCAAAACGTGAGACTCCATTCAATACGCTCTCTCATCCACATATTCTTTCCATCTACCACATCATTGCCTCTTCTCATGATTATATTGATGGGTTCATTTTGAGATGGTATTCATTCTTTGATGGTTTCTTTGGTGATTCAGTTTTTAACACTCCATAATCATTGATTGTCCTTAGGGCCCATAGTCTCCTTGGTTTGAGGGCATGCAAGGGCCTACTATGGGAAGGATGCACTTGCATACTTCTTGGTTGGGATGGTTAAGTTCCTTATCCCTTAGCCATTTTGCTTTGAAACCCTATTTTTTCCATCGCGATGCATCTGGTTTTTGCATTTTTTGATACTTACATCTCCTACTAAATCTCTATTAGAAATGTATTCCTAGCCCTCTTCAAGAATTCATCATTATTCTAGGGTTTTTTTTTACTTCCTCTGAACTTCAATTTCATAAAAAAAACTTGTTTTCCCTACTTAGTTTTTTAATTGCGAATTTTTTTTGGCTATGTCCAGGCATCCCCATCGACGTAGCCCGATGTGTTGACACATGGCAAAAATAGTGTAAAGATGTGATGGGAGTTAGAAAATTTTTCACATTTACTTTAACATGTCAAGGGAGTTTTTTCAGTTTTAAAAGCCTAGAACCTTCTAGAGCCTATAACTTCCTAACTACTTGTTCAAATCAACTCATTCTTCAACCTTACAGCTACCAAAGGTGAGCTTTACATTGTGGGGGTTACAAACCAATGATTTTTGATAGAAACCTTTTTGGACTTTTTAAAACTCCCACATAATAGTAAATATCACTAATCTACTAAAGTTAAACCTCACCAACAAACTTGGGTAGTTATTACCATAAAATAATAGTAAAACAATCAATCTATCATGATCACAAATTGGCCTAAGTGTAACTAGCCAAAGGGGACAAGGTATCAAAGAGTTATAAGTTACACATAAAATGCTAATCTTGGGCTATGTTGTAATCATAGATGGCACCAAAGAGATTGCTAGAAGAAGGATGATCCCAACCATAGGAGAAGCAACGATGAGGGGAAAGGGGCTAGTAGCTGCAACAACCTCAAGAAGGAGAAGCAGAAACACACACCATAGGACCTCTTTAGGAGGAGCCCAAAGTGGAATATGTTTATCAAATTCCCATTACATAAAAAGGCTAGTCTATGTGAGACAAGTTACCAGGGCTTAGATTGAATTTGGAGGTCATCTTGACCAAGGCCTACCTAAGATAAATTCATTCTAAGGAGTTCCAAAGTGTAGTTCTCGAAGAACTTAACTTTTACACCAGAAGAGGTAAAAACACAACTACAAGGATCTCCCACATGACCTATTCTCAATTCCAATGGATAGTGGTACATGGGAGAGATTTACCTATTCTAGAATAACTAGTAGGTAGGTGTCACCATGAAAAATAAGGACATCAATGTGTCCTATTCAATTGAGGCCATTGTAGAGGTCCTTGGGTTGCTTGATAGTGGGACAAATTATCTCCATGTAAGCGGGCCTTGATGTTTAAAAGGAATGCATCCAATCATGCCATGGAGTGGACCATAAGGAGTACAATGCACTTACCAAGGCAAAAAAGGCCTACTTCAAGATTGCATCCTACCACCTAAACCCAATGGTGAGGCCAAGCAAGATTACTACCTTCTTTGCTTGTGCATGTGCTGCTCTAAGTAAACAATTCCTAGCCAACCTCCTATAGCTTATCAACCTAGAGATTAAGAAAAGATTCAAAGAGAATGAGCATGGGAGGAAGACACTCCCATTTCGTTGCCTCATTAGAAAACTTTTCAAAAGATGAGGGATAGCCCGTTATGCTAATGACACACTTTATCATGCTCTTGCTACATCTTGGTAGTAGATGATGAAATATAAGGTGCCCACCAAGTTACATGAAGAGGAGCTGCCACCACCACCACCTCCTACTCAAGAGACAACACCAGAGGCTTATGCTATAATTAAGAGCATGAAGATGCTTCATGCGTAACTCTTGCAGCAACAGCATGAAGGACCAAGTGGTAGAGGGCCTTTAGTCTATTAACGAGTGAAAAGAGACTACACCACTATTTTTTGCACAAAGGATGTAGGTGTCCATGAGATCAAATTTGAACACTTGAGAAGTAATGGTGTTCATCCTTGGATAATAGCAATTTTTAGAGATATGTGGAAATGTTACCACTTTCTCAGTGTGCCTAGAGTAGGGTAAGGAGGTGACTATTCTAGTGATGCAACACCATGGATAAAAAATAGCAATAGAGGTGGTCAAATCAAATTATAGAGCCCTTGAATGCTCCTGTAGCCACTGTGTCAGACATTGCTAAACTCAGAGACATGTAGGCATCTGCAGAAGTAGGCAGTGGAAGGCTAAGTATAGCCTAACATGAGGAGGTGATGGACAGATAGGTGGGAAATAGGCAACTACTTTTAGACATCCTTGATCTCTAAGAGAACATTACTATTACCCAATTGGAGCTACTTAAGACCAAGGGCAAGCTCATCATTGTAAACACCCAACTTAAGGTAACCCCAACTGAAGTTGAAGAATTGAGACCCCGTTTGGTTGATCCCACCATTCTCAGCCAAGAATTCACACAAGATGAAGATTTCTTGTAGCTTTAGAGAAACCTAAAAGAGGCTAAGAATGCAAAGGAGATGGTAGTCTTTGATGTATCCTTAGTGGAGGCTCTGACCTTCAACACTGATAAGGACTTATCGTAAGTTCGCAAGGAGAACCTCACTTTGACCAAAAACATTCATTGCCTACACAATGTCAAAGAATAAATGGATGAGATGGTTGAATTCATATGATAACAACAAGAGTAGCTTGCATAGGTAAACATGGACCTAAGAAGGTTGGTAGCCAAAAATTGTAATCTCTCAATGGAGGAAGTTTGTGTGCTTTGCTAGAAAATGACCATTGAGGTAGCCACCTAGAAAAATGAGGTCCTAAAATTCAAATGAGTGAGAAATCATTATAGGGACCAAGTTGGGCTTGTTAAGGAGGTAAACAAAAAAGAAATATAGTTGGCTACGGTAAAGATGAATGAGGCCTTTTAGCAACTCTAGCAAAGAGGCAATGTGTGGCAACCAATCTTTTATGGGTTGAATACCTACAACAAAGTGGAGATCTACCTAAAGGAGTTGTAAATTAAAGAGCTAATAAAATACATGGAGTTAGCCAACATCTATTATTCAAACTTGGAAATGCTAATAGCTAGAAAGCTATAGTTAGAGTTGGAGAAATAGGTGGCCAGCTCATATGTCCTTTACAAGGACAAGTGCAAGCATCATAAGGATACAAAGCAAAAGCTAGAAATAATGAATGAACAGCTTGAAGTTCTTAGGAGCCAATTTACAAACTAGTAATCGATTGTTGTGAACTTGGCCAGAAGGATGAATGAATGCTAAGAATTGTAGAACCCTATCAAGATGTTCGATGTGGAATGTAAACAATTTGTAGCCTAGTTTGTTAACATCAAGAAATTATTCCCAACAATGGCTTATTTGTGGGACATCCCCATATAAGACCACATTGTTAACACCATATGGACTATGTACGACTTATAGAGAAAGGAGGAGAAGATGATGGCATTGCTAGATGTCTTTTACCTTCCACTAAAAGTAGTAGCTGTAGTAAGGCAACTGCAACCACTACCTCAACCTCAAGTACCACGTGCACTAGAGGTTGGAGAAGGTCCTTTAGCACCCTAGGAGCCTCCACCTCCTAGCACTATTTGATCTTTTCTTTGTCTTCCACCATCAAAGGATTCCAGTTGTCCAATTTTGTAAGGGTGTTTAATTTTGTTTCCATGAACATCCATTTTTCTAATTATTGTAATTCTGTACAATTTGGCATTAGGAGTTAGTTAGTTAGTCAATGGTTCCATACCTTCTCAATTTGTAAGAAGCTCAATCCAACTTTTGTTTACTTGAGGATGAGTATTCAATCAGTCATGGGGGTATGATGAATCATGAGTTGGGTTGTGTCAATGCATCCCCATTGACCCATGGGTTGATGTATTGATGAATATGCATGGATGTAGTATCTTTCTCAGCCTATATAAATGCACATACCCAATACATTTATGGCACCATTAAGTTAATAGAGTAGCTAAGTTCTTGCAATTTGTTCCCATGAAAGTTAGAATATTTCCTAATTGCCTACAATAGATCTTCAAGGATTGTACAAATCCTTATTCGAGCATCATTGTACCTGAATACTTTGATGTGCCAGCAATAAAGACAAGATTTTTGGAACTCCTTGTAGCACTCTATATAGATTAATGTTCACTTTCATGCACTTTATCATTATGCACTTTATGGTTATGTTCTTGGTTTGTTAATATGCTTACTTAATACACATAAGTATGACCACCTCAAACATACTATTAATGCTTGGTAATCCTAGCAGTGTTATCACTTGGTTTGCCTAGTAGCCTAACACTTAGTAACCTAGTAGCATCTTAACGAGTTCAGGATATGCATGGTAGGTGGGCCTAGATAATTATGTTAGGAAGTAGATTAAGGTATTAGATAGTTAATTAAATTAATTCACAATTAATTACTTTATTTCATACCTAGATTAAACCAAATAAAATATAAAATCAATACAAATCATGTGCCTTAGGTTACACTTAATCATACACTTGTGCTTACATGTCCTTAAGTCACTACCTTTGTTATTGCACATTTAGAGAGCTAAAGTCCATGTAATTCGATTGGATTGCTAGTGCAATGCTTGTGAATCATATGGTTGAACGTTTGGACTACTCATCGCTCATCAAAAACAAAACATAATGGTAAAGCTCAATGTAGCCTTATGTTTTTGGTTATAGTGGCAATGGTTTTTGAAATTGATATCTATTAACCAGTGTCCAAAGCTTCTCCTCTTCTAATCTAGAATCATGTATCATCCAAGCAAATTCTGCATATTCACTGGTGTTGGTACTTCCCATTGGTATAGCAACTATGGGAACATTTTGTTGGCCTTCATGTACCAAGTTATGAATTACTATCTTTCTTCCTCAAATGCCTTGGCCATTTTTCTTAATTCTTAATAGTCAATCATTTTGCAAGCTAGGTCTACTACTACATCTTTTCGATCTTAGTAGCTAACTTTGATAACCTTGAGCTTAGAGTTTGCAATGCACAATTTTTGTTGCTCCTGTTTTCTATTTGCAAACTCTTTCTCATACATGGTATACACTACGACCACTTGCTACTCTAGTTCATTTCTTGGTCTACCTGCTGCTAACATGGCTAGGTTAGCATAATGAAGTTTTGCTAACCCCATGCATTCTATCAAGTCCTCAATTTGCAAGTCTTTATTCTTAATCTTTGCTTGATGCACATGGGAAAGTCCATCCAAGATTAGCTACTAATCAAGTGTCTCTATGGTAATTGAACTTGGGTTTAGCCATTAAGATTTATTTTTCATTGATCTATTTATACATGCCCACCTAGTCTTTGAAATGCTCCTTTAGCCTCTCATGCTTCTTAACTTTAGTTTTCCATGCGCTAATTTCAATAGTAGATTCTTAATGAATCTCGTGAACTTCTTCAATTGATAAGGTTCTATTTTATTTGGCCAATTTCCTCATATCTTGGTTGACTCTAGTGAACTATTCTCTTAACTAATGGATGCTTTCTTTGAGAACATTATTTTGTTTATCTGTATCTGTCAACCTTATGCTTTCTGTAGTAATTTTCTTGTTTTCTTCTTCAAGGGTAGTTATTGCTTTAGCATGTGCATACATTTGAGCTTCTACCACAAATGCATTACATATTGCCTTTTCTTTCTCCATATCTACTTGAATGTTCTTGGCTATAAGTTGGGGCACTTATTCTATTTGGAATTTGTCTAGATGGTATGATGCTATGTATTGGGTAAAGTCTCTTCTTTCTACTTTTAAGGCTACTAATTCAAGTTCCAAACTCTACACTTCATTCTTAACATGTTCAGCTCTTATTTCAGTCATTACTAGCTTACCCTTTGTTGAAGTGAGATCTAACTAAATTGTAGTGATATCACTAGGGATATCAAAGAGATTTTTCATTACTTGTCGTGTCTAATGTAGTTGATCGAGGATATCTTCATGTTCTGCTAAAGGCATGGATGTACTACCTATCATTTCAACATCTTTGGTTCTAATAATACCTACTAGTGATACAATGAAAACATGAAATGATTCTTTTATGTAATCTTTGATTACCTCTACTACTTCTATTGCATCTTGATGTTACATTATCACTACTATGGCTCCCTCTCCTTTTTCCAACTTGACCTAAAAAGATGTAGCATTCTTAGAAATTTTTTTTGCCTAGTCTTCATCTTCTCTTACTTGTAAAGATACTTGAATGCTATTTGGACCTATTGACATTGCAGGTCTTATGGAATTATCTCTTACTTTGTATAGTGTGGATCCTTCCTAATTTCGCCAACTTATGGTTTCTACAGTTTGTTGCAAATAGCTCATATAAGGTCAATAGTCTTGTTGTGCTAGTGGAAGAGTTGATTTGGGTCTATCATTAGCAAGTGTTAATCCATTAGGTCTTGCTTGCTCTTACCCTATTCATAGAATGTTGTCCACTGGTGTTAATTCTACTACTCCCTTAATGCCTACTGACTTTTCTAACTAATCTTTCTTTAGATGCACTAGCTTACACATCTTAGCATAGGATGCATTCTAGGCCTTATGTAGGACATCATTTGTATAACCTAGAATCCTAACTTGCTTGCAAAACCTTCTAATGAGGTAAGGGAATGTTAAAGTTAGCTTCCTTACCTTCTTCTCTTCAAACCTTCTTTGAATTTATAAGAATAGAAAATGAGCCAAATTTGCATTGAATTTCCACATAAGAATGATTCTTCCTCTTATAGTGTAGGTGAAAATTTTATTTAATCTTTTGGTAGGGAAAAGATGGTAAGTCTCGATCTTGAAATATACTTTCTCTTTGGTAGAAAATTTACTATATTCTTTATCTACCTTTCCATATGTCCTTTGTAGCCAAAAATTCTTTACTTTTATGTCAGATCTTTTAGATATATGTGTAATGTTTGCTCTGACATTAGGAATGTTAAGTACCTTGGAAATTGCTTCAATTGAATAAGGCACAAAGACTCCTTCAATTTTTACTTTGGTATTATCTTGCTTATTTTTCCAAAATTGGTATGCTTCTTTTAAGTAACATTCTTTGCTACATGATAGAATTAACCATAAAGGTAAGGCTCATAATTGTTCTTAGACATTGCTAGGTGCAAATTTCATGAACAATCCAAAGTTACTTCCATATAACTATGGACATGATTAACTTTTCTTGGATGGCTTGGAGACATTCTGCCAATAGCATGAGGTGTTGTCCTTGTTCTAGAGCATGTGGTTCTTCAACTTTAGCTTATGTAGAGTGTTCTGTGGTAGGTGTTTATTGATGAATGCTAAAAGATTAGGCCCCTTGCTTTGCTTATTTAGTTTGTTCTCTAGCTTATCCTCTGCCTCTACCTCTCAATCTTTTGCTTCCTTACTATGAGGACCCTTTCACTATGGGTCTCTTTGGAGCCATCTATAATTACAAAGAATTTGTTTAGATTTTCCAAGGAATTCTAATAGGTTCCTAATGATTCATTATCCTTTCTCGAGTTATGAAAGTCGTTCACAAGTTTATCTTTATTATTACTTATAGCTCTTATTATGATTACAAAGTTAGAAAAATTTCAAAAAATTCAAGAAGAAACCCTTATATGTTGTACTCTTGATTGCTATGACCTTTCACAATTATTGTTTTCTTGTTTCCTATGTAATTGAATGGTTGGCTAGGAGAATCGATCAAGTTTATTAGCTTTTTATTCAGTTAACTAATCAAAATATGCTTATTTGTTCTTATTGTTACCCTTAATATACTCTTTTGGCATTAGAGAAAATTAACCCAATTTGATTTATTTACCTGCAACTCTCTCTTCTATGACTAAGTTGGTCACTCTATGATCAAGAAGATTCAAAATTCATGCAAATCAGAGCTACAGTGGGAGAGTTATGGTGCTTAAACGTTTAGATACCAAACGGTTAGAAAAATAACATGGACTCCCCTTACTAGAAATGAGAGTTTTGAAAACTTTCCTAACTCTTGTGCATATATATACATGGTTTATATTAGATCCATCATAGATACAACATTGTATGTTTGATGTATTAGGGCCTAATACATCTTAACTATGACATCACCATCAAAAAATTTTGAATTTTGAGTGACTTTTGTTGAAAAAGTTGGAATAAATAGATAGTTTGGAAGATGTAATGCTAATCTGAAGGGTGTCTAATCATAGATCATGCTTAGAATATGAAAATTGTGGTAGTGAAAGTTTGTTAGAAAAGGAATCTTTGGCAAAGAAAGTCAATGATATATATAGGAGATGGTAGTAGGAATTGCCAAAATTATGATCAGTTATGAGAAAGTAGAAAAGTAAAAATTGATGGTTTAAGTGCCTTGGAGGCACAAGATGATGTAGAATTGATTGTTAGGTATGAAGTATAAGAGGCATACAAGTGAGTCCTCCCCAAAGCAAGCTTCAGCTCTTTGTGCCCTTGTATAATCACACCCACATGTGTTTGTAGGAACTTAAGGAGTTGAATGTAATGCATACTTGTCTTGCAATACACACATGTTAGTATTGCTTGAATGAGAAAATAACATTATATTATACAAAATCATTGAATTATGATGATATATAACAATGAGGTGGAATGTAATTAGAAAGGATTTCATAAATTAGGATGTGAGGTGTCTTACCATAGACATAATGAATTCTTTTGTGTGATATGTATTTAAAGTAATTATTAGCCTATTCGTCCAAGATGCAAACCAAGTCCATACCAGTTACTAGTGACATCACATTGCATCGTCCCAAAACTAACAACCACAAGACCACCACAACTACAAGAGGTATTAACACTTAGCAATGAATTTTAAGGAAGTAGTTTATTGCTAGCACACTTTTATTTTTTCTTAGATTTCTAAGAAGTTGCCTACCTTCAACCATGGGTAACAATCCAATGGCACCCTTAGAAATTTTTATTCTATGCATTTATTATTTTTTTTACTATGTCAACCTTACCAAAGGACTACCTTCAAGCATGGGTAACATGTCTTTCCAGTGACATTGTATGGCCACTTATTTTACACATCCATTTTTTATTAGAAATCAAGTAAATAATACAAGTTAATAGAAAAATAAGAGTTATACTAGTAGCCTTAGAGAATCCACAAATCCCCTTGATGTCACACCCTTTCATTCCCACTTGGGTCTTCACTTTTCTATTTAGGCATAATGATCATAATTTATTTTAGTTTTATTACAAAGAGAATGTCATTGTGACCATGGTAAGAACCTTTTATTATTAGAAATGAGTGGATGAATGATGTGGTCTCATTGTATATAGAATCAATGTTACAATGATTTGATAATATAGGGCAATATTCACATTATTGGGACTACATCTTGTTTTATTCCTTTCCTCTTTATTAGAAATATCAACAAAAATATGTACAAGAAAAATGATAAAAAATGATATAAAAATAACATGAATAGCAAAAATGATTAAGAAATGGGAAAAATGTAAAAAAATGGAAACATATTAAAGAGTGTAAAAATTGGTAAGAAATGTGAAAAGTATAATAAAAAATTGTAAATAAAAAAATTATAAAACAAAAAAGTTGAAATGCACTTATTAATTGCAAGTTAAAGATAGGGCATCTCCCCCACAACTAAACTCATGGGTGAGTGTTCGGAAAATGGACCTTAGATCCCCCAGATCATACACTCTTGGCTTCTTATTTATCATCCTTAGTTGATGAGTTGCGTTAAGTTCGCTGCATCAACGAGGCCTTGTCGACTGGGCCTTGTTGATGAGGCCTAGTTGACACATCTTTCCCTACATCGATGAGGCCCCATCAATGCAGTGTCAGTTTTCTTGATTTTTGGCTATAGATACGCCCTTGTAGCTGCATTTATGACATATGTATAGATTGTAATTATAGTGGAGCTCTTACATTTGTTCCATTTGAAAGTTAGAATTTTTCCTTCGAGTGCCCGCAGCAAGAGTCATTAAGTGTATGGATCTTTATTCAAGCATTGTTATACCTGAGCACAACAATGTGTGGGGCAATAAAGATGAGCTTTTTGATAAACCTTGTAGCACTTTGGATAGATTAGTTATTTCATTTATGCATTCAATGTTTTTAGTTATTTATTAAATGTTTTCAATTAGTTATTAATTATTTTTGCAGTTATTACATTAATGAAGCAATTAATTCAAATAGATTACACACATAAGTAGGACTACTTCAAGTGTAACACGTACTTGCTTGATAATCCTAGTAGCGTTATTGCTTGGTACACCCAATAGCATAGCACTTGGTTGCCTAGCAGTGGCTATGTGGGTTCAAGACATGTATGAAAAGTGGGATCAAATGCTTATGTTAAGATTAGTTAAATGCTAGTTAATTAATTAATTTATATTAGTTAATAAAATTCCTTTATCTACATTTCAAGCACCAAACTATAAAACATAAAATGATAAAAATCGGATGCCTCAATTACACATAACCATACCAATGAACATCACAAGTGTAATTGGAAAGACAACGATTAATCTTAGGGCTAGATTTACTTCCTAAAGGACTAATACACTGGAAATGATAAAGTCAATGGAATTCAATCAAATCATGCGTGAAAACTTTGTGATTCATATGGTTGGACATAGCAGTACCTTGCCACTCATCATTGGCACCATTGCCAGGGAACTTTGTTTGTGGAATGTGCGCTATTTGGGTTTAAGTGAATATCATTAATATCATTGTATGAACCTAAAGGTAAATATCATTCCCACTATACATAGAATTAGAAAAGCACACTAACAATTTCATTTTGTTTTGTTTTGCAAAATGTCTTTTTCATCTCGTAAGCACAAAGATACCAAACCACTAGTCCCACAAGAATGCAAGGCCGTATACACTCATCCAGATGACTTTGTGCTAAACTTGACCTTCATCCTACATCAAGATGAATAGTTGCAATGGTGTGATATGGATGGCAATGTTGTCTTGCCCCCCAATCGATTTGTGCTTGAGATGCTATTCAAAACCCTTAAGAAGTTGGGCATAGAAGGTCTTCACAAATAATACGTTGTGGATGGATACGACACTCGAAACTACTATCCCACTGAAACATAACATAAACAAGATAAAAAATAGGAGAAACTCCATGAAGCCATAATGGGAAAACATTACACCAATCCTTTATTCCTACAAAATCAAAATGACAATGAGAATCCTTCCTTAGAAGGTTCTTAACATGAAGATTCTCCATCCCCTGCTACTGATGGCGAGGGTGTGAACTTGACCCTATGATCCACTATTCATAAATTGGGTTCAAGAAAAAGTGGTAGCCAAGGTAGGGACTCAGGCAAGCACCACAACAAAAAGGGATCTAAGGATGGTGATCATAATCAATGTAAAAGTGGTGGCAATGGTGGTCAACCTTCCTCTTCATCCTCTTCATCCAATTCTAAACATTCCTCTTCATCTAATGGTTCTCATGAAAGCTGCCATCGAAACAACCATGATGAAGGTGATCAATGAGATAACAATGACCGTGAAGGCCACCAAAACTGAAAGGGTGGCCAAAACCATCATCGACATCATTAACACAGTGAGGATGATGAACCTTTATTGGCAATTCGAAGTATGTTCAACATTGCAAAGGCACTGAAAATCCCAACTAGACATATGAAGAATAGTCAGATCAAGCACCTAGACATGAGCAATATCCCAAAATTTGAAAGGGAATACAACTTTGATCTGCAAACACATCTATAAGCTTTTCAAGATGCTTGTGCCTTACAAAACATAGAGAATGAGTGGCAGAAATGCAAGCTTTTCCCAAGGATACTCATTAAGGAAGCTAAAAGTTGGTATCAATCCTTAGATCTGGAATCTATCTACAAATGGAGTACTATGTTAGAGCTATTTAATGACAAATACCAAACATAGTCCAAAGTGTCTAATCTAAGAAGGAAAATCCAAGGCTGGAAACAAGAAGCATATGAACCCTTAGATGCTATCATGAGTTGATACTATTCACTCCTACACTAATGCCTTGGTCATGGTTACTCTTAGAGGGAACAACTTCACCATACCATGCATGGGCTCAAAGCAGAAACAAGAAGAACCATTGGGATGTATGCCCAATGAAGATTATCTAAACTAAGAGCCCATTAGATTCAAAGTTTAATTGAGTAGGTAGCAAAAGAAGAAGGTGAGCTATGAAAGAGAGAAAGTGCTATAGAGTATAATAGGAACCCATCCATCAGAAAATAAGAGGTCTGATTTTGTGATGAGGAGGAGTCACCAATTGATGAAGTGGTAAATAGAAAGATCTTACCCATTCAAAATTTTTTTTTTGATATTTTGGCCAAGGTTGACAAGTTATGGGACTCTTTGGATGAAAAATTTCAAATTGCTCTAAAGATTGCTGAAGAATCCAAAGAGCAACATAGTAATCGTAATTGCAGGAGATGAAAATAAGCTAAATGTGTCTACCAAAGAGGTAAGGGCAAAGCTGCTATAGTAGAGGAAGTTGTAGAGTTTGACTCTGATGATGAAACTGAATTTGACATATGCCAATACAAACATCCAAAGGGATGTTACCTTGTGATGTCACACTTACAAGAGTCTAGAGTGTACACATTGAATCGTTGCCTAGCATGTAGGTAAGTTCCAAGACAATTGCCTTACCCTCAAGGTAGTCTAAGGTAGTTCCACCAACAACAATAATCTTACTACCTAAGTGGAACTCCTTCACAACCTTATGAACAATACTAATAGTGGTACCAACCACAATCATGGGAAATACCACCGTCAAGGCAGCAATACTCTTATAGGTATCCAAATCCATATGGGTACTATATTCAACAACTCATCTCCCTTAGAAGTTCTTTAAGTCATGCATCATTCCAACATCACTATTACCCTCCAGAGTACCACTGAACACATTCACCATCTACTTGAGGGAAAACCCATATCTGTATGCTTATCATCCTCCACATCCCTCTGCACATACACCTCTACCTTCAACACAATTACCTCCTACTCCATCTAAGTAGGGNAACCAAGTGGTCTAGATAATTGATCAAGAAAATGACCTTTCTTCCAGCCCAACAGTCCTCTCCAGCCCTCACAATCTACTTTGGTTTATNATCAAGGAAATGACCTTTCTTCCAGCCCAACAGTCCTCTCCAGCCCTCACAACTTACTCNCTAGGATTTGCATTGTAATGCTAACTCATGTTGTTTCTAACTGGATCAAGGCTGGCAATCTTCCTACGAAAAGATCTAACCTGGGAAGTCCTCTCACTTATCTATAGATTTTTGGACAAGGGTCATGCAAGGCTCTTCTTGACTTTGGTTCTAGAGTTAATCTCATCTCCCATGACATGTACAAGGCTTGTAACCTACCACCTCTTAAGAAGAGCAACATTTGTCTAGAATTAGTAGATTAGTCAATTACTATCCCTCTGGGATTAGTAGAGAACATTATGACCACAGTTTGTGGGTCATCCTATCTTGCTAATTTTCTAGTAATCAAGGTGGACAACTACAAAAATGAGTTTCCCATCATCATGGGAAGAGCTTGGTTAAGCATGGTCAACGCAAGAATGGATATAAGAGACCTATCTTTAGAAATCTCTAAGGAAAATAAGCTAGGCAAAATTGAGAAGAAGCATATTCCACCCATCGCGTACAATGATAATGGGTACAATTGTGTGCAAATGATTTGGTCCATCAAGAGCACATACATTAAGGCATGTAATCAATGTGCACAAGAAAGTAACATTCAAAGGTATCTATATGTAATAGCCACAAAGCAGGAGAGCACCTAGTGGTTGATAGTTGATTTAGATAGTAGCATAATATGCATGGAACCAACTGAGAGCTTAACATGTGCATATGTTAAAGGCATGAACAAAATTTAACAACTTCATTTCAAACTCTCTGATAAAGATGATAATACCTATTGGGGAGAGTAAAAAATCCCTAATAACTTCAAACAAGAGCCACTAAAACATTTACTGGTCGGTATGGAGTATGCATTTTTAAAGAATGGTAAATCGGTCATCATTAATGCCAAACTTCCTCTTGAGAAAAATGAAAAATTGTTGAAAGTGGTGAATAAATGGTCAATAGAGTTTTCCTGATCATATCCTAGGCTAACTAGAATTAATCTAAGGATATGCTAGCATCACATCTACATCGACCTAGCCATGAAGCCTAGAAGATAGCCGTAGAGGTAGTTGAACCCCAAATTGAAGTAAATCATCAAGGAGGAGATAGAAAAAATCCTCAAGGTGGGGTTCATCTATCCAATCGTGGATAGCAAGTGGGTTAGTCAACTCGTAATTGTACCAAAGAAAGGTGGAAAATGGTGGGTCTGCATCAACTTTAGGCTATTAACTATGGCAACATTTACGGATCACTTTTCTTTGTCATTTGTGGATCAAGTATTAAATACCATATTCAGGCATTGTTATTATAGTTTCTAGGATGGTTATAGTGGCTATAACCAAATCCAAATTGCACTAGAAGATTAGGCCAAGACAACATTCACGAGTCCCTGGGGGACTTTTGCATATTGTAAGATGCCATTTGGTCTATGCAATGCTCCTACAACATTTCAATGCTTCATCCTTAGTATCTTTTAATAGCAAATTCGTAGTAGTGTTGAAGTCTTCATGGATGACTTTTCCACCTACGGAGCTACCTTTGATCGAGCCTTAGACTAACTTGAACAAGTGTTGATGAGATGTGTTGAGACAAATCTACTACTCAACTAGCAAAAGAGCCATCTCATGGTCCATGAAGGCATTGTGCTAGGGCACCAAATTTCACAAAAAGGGATTGAGGTAGACCCAAAAAAGATAAGGGTCATGCAAGGAATTACATGTCAACCAGAGATCATTAAAGATGTTTGGTCATTCCTTGGACACACTAGCTACTATCGATGATTTATTGAGAATTTCTCGAAGATGGCAAAGCTGTTGGTAGAGCTTATAGAGAAAGATGCATCCTTCATCTAGATCAAAGAATGTGAACATGCATTCCAATGATTAAAGGAGAAACTCATAGAAGCACCAATCCTACGAGCACTAGATTGGTCCAAACCCTTCCATATCATGATAGATGCATCTAACTATGTTTTGGAAGTAGTGCTCACATAGATGGATGATAAGAAATGTCCATATTATATCCACTGCATGATTCGAAGCATTTTGGAAGCATAGTTATATTACACCACCATGAAGAAATAATTAATGGTAGTGGTGTATGTGCTAGAAAAGTTTAGGCACTATGTGCTTGGTTACAAAGTATTTGTGCATATGGACCACAATGCAATCTACTTCCTCATGAATAAGCCAATAGTGAACCCTTGTGTTATATGGTGTTTTGTGATCTTGTAGAAATTTAATCTCACTATGGTAGATTGAAAAGGAACCAAGAATGTGGTATTGACCACCTCTCTTGCTTAAGATGGAATAATAAAGAGGCGGAGATCCCGCTCTCTAATTAGTTTCCAAACAAACTCCTCTTTACAGGAGAAATAAGTGAACAAATGCCTACCAAAGCAACATGGTATAATGGCATCCTCACATATCTTGTCTGTCAAGGCAAGCCACAAGACTTAGATTTTAGGAAGAAGAAACAATTTCTTCATCAGGCCACATACTTCATGGAGATCAATGAACATCTTTACAAGGTGTGTGCCTATGGCCTGATTCGTTGGTGTGTCCCTGATGAAGATTAATTGCGCCTTGTTGATCGGGTCTTGTCGACGAGGCCTAGTCGACATATCTTACCATGTTTTGACAAGGCCCTGTTGACATAGTGTCAGTTTTCTTGATGTTTGGCTATCAATATGTGCTTACAGCCACATTTATGCAATAATTAAAGATTGTAGTTGCAGTGGAGCTCTTGCATTTTGTCCATTTGAAAGTTAGAATTTTTCCTTCAAGTGCTGCAGTAGGAGTCATTGAGTATATGGATCTTTATTCGAGCATTGTTGTACTTGAGCACGATAGTGTGTGTGACAATAAAGATGAGCTTTCTAATAAACCTTGCAGCACTTCGGATAGATTAGCTATTTCATTTATGCATTTAATGTTTTTAGTTATTTATTAAATGTTTTCAATTAGTTATTAATTATTTTACAGTTATTACGTTGAGGAAGCAATTAAGCCAAATAGATTACAGACATAAGTACAATCGCTTTGAGCATAACATGTATTCACTTGGTAATCCTAGTAGCATAGCACTTGATTACCTAGTAGCAGATACACGGGTTCAAGATGTGTACGGAAAGTGGGATTGGATGCTTATGTTAAGATTAGTTAAATGCTAGCTGATTAATTAATTTAGATTTGTTAATCTAATTTCTTTTATCTACATTTCAAGCACCAAACTATAAAACATAAAATGATAAAAATCGGATGCCTCAATTACACTTAACCATACCAATGAATGTGACAAATGTAATTAGGAAGACAATGATTGACCTTAGGGCTAAATTCACTTCCTAGAGCACTAGTGCACTGGAAACAATAAAGTCCATAGAATTTGACTAAATTGCATGTGAACGCTTTGTGATTCGTATGGTTGGGCATAGGGGTACCTTGCCACTCATCATTAGTCATTTAGATTTTCATTTTTTATCCCATGTGACATTGATGATAATCTAGTTTTCATCTTTTGGAGATACATATTCTATTGGACTAGATGATATTTTCATTTCAAAAGTACCAATTATGTTTTCTTACTTATTCTTAATATCAATTTTTTAGTCTCCATGTCTCCTTGTTGTTATTGGTGTATGATCATGGTTTAGGATATCCTTTTGTAAGTTCTCAATTTGGATCATTTTCTTCAACTAGAAATTAATAAGTGAATTGGGTATTTCCATGCATATTTTGGATAGTTTTATGTTCTCATTTTTTGGCCACTAGGTGTCTTTTGGTTTAGTAGCCATTATTTCTTCTTGTACACACACTTGTTTCTCATATTTGTTATGGGTTGGTGTAAGGATTGTATTGACATTCTGAAGTTTTAGTCCACAACAACACCCTTCATCATTATAAGTAATGCATGGAATTCTCTACATCTGTATGACTTCTTGCTTATTTTTCTTGAAAATGTTCAAGGATAAGTCTCTTATTCCTAACTTAGCATCAATTTTGCTAAGCCATGTTCTCCCCATAATGATAGGAAAGTTATTGTTATCATCCTTCACCTCAATCATAAGAAAATTTATTGGATAAGATCACCCATTAATAGTGATCACCACATCTTCTATTTTTCCCTAAAGGAATGGTAACTGATTGATCTACAAGCTCTAGTATTATGTTGCTCTTCTTTAATGGCAATAGGCTTCATGCCTTGTATGTTTTTTGAGATATCAAGTTAACTCCATAATTTGAGTCTAGTAGAACTATGCACGAAGAATTTCCAAATAAATTAGAGGACTTTCAAGATCTATTCTTTTCTTAGGAAGATTTCCTCCTTTGATCCAATTCGATATTATATCAGTTAGAATTATAATTGTAAGTGTTTGATTTGGTTATTGTGGAAGCATGTTGATTTTAGGAGGATCTATCATAGGAGAAAATTATTTGGATGGAATCCTTGCTCTACCAACCTTTTCTAAACTTTTTATGAAGAATGGGTGTTTCCTAGATTTACCTTTGATGTTGTTGGTATGATCCTCCCTTTGTATATTCATCATCCTAGTAGCACTTTTCTATTGTGGTTGTGATTGTAGTTCTTCTTGCATAATAGGTGGTAGTATTGAGAACAAGAAGTTAGGAGGTTAGGTTGATGAACCAACTATTGGTTAGTATGCATAAGAATTGGGATCCATTACTAGAATAGTGGGTCTATGATATTCCTATGAAGAGTAGTGAGAGGAGATGTGGACAGAAGCATTCCCAGAGAGATTGAATATTGAACATCATATCCTCCATGCCTAATAATTACCTATATGGATGTTGCTACCTTGGTAGTGATATTTCCAATGGTTGTGGTTGTTGCCACTATTGTTGGTATTGCTCCTGTGGTTGAGGATAAACTTTTCTTGGATAGTATGATGGTTGATAGGGTTATTAGAAATAACCCTACAAGTAAGGTAATCATCTTGGCATTTGTTTCTTAACAAATCTTGGGTTAAGCATGTATGCCCCAAACTCTTGCAAGTGAGCCATAATAGGGTGGTGTAGGGACACCTCTTCTAGTCCCCTTATTCTACCCTACATGCTATGTGTCTTTTATGTTGATTTTGTTGAAGATGATTCTTGGATGTTTTGGGATGTTTTTGGCTCATTTTAATGAGTTTAGGGGATTCTAGGGTCTATGGGAATTTGTTCAGAGACATCTAGAGGTTTTAGGCATCAAAATAAGCATTTTTATTTTTGGCACCTACAAGATAGATGTCTAACTAGAATTGTAGATGTTTACTCAAAATTGTAAATGTCTAAGGACCATATTAGACATGTACCAAAAATAGTAGATGTCTCACCTAAGTGCTAGGTTTTCATAGTAGACATTCCAAAAAAGCCATAGATGACCTAGATACATAGGGAAACTTCCAAAAAATGTTTTTTTCAATTCAAAAAATAGCCAAAGAAATATGGAAATATCCAAGTAGAAGGTGATAAGACTTGGAAAACATTTAAAGAACCTCAAGTTGACTTGAGGAAAGGTTTCTAGGGTTTTTATCTTCTGGTTGCTTATAAATATTAATGTAATTTACCATTGTTAGTGCTAAACTGCCAAGGGCTGAAGTGTAAACATTCCAATAGAAGAAAAGAGATAGAGCTCTTAAGGAAAGAAACCTTGTGCAAGGTGATAAGCGGCTAGGTATCCCTACGCCCAACCATACGAATCATGAGCATTCATGCGCGACTCGGTCAAAATCCGTAGACTATAAGCACTTAACATACACTAGACTTCTAACCAGTGAAACCTTGGGTTAGAACGGTCATTGTCATCCTAATCTCACTTGTGAAGCTCTGTTTACATTGGTTAGGTGAGACTAAGGCTAATGATTTTTATATGTTTTTAATTATCTATCATTTTGGAAAATAGGGATAGAATATTAATTAATCTAAAATTATCTTAATCTAAATCTTAACTATTCCTAACATAAGTATCCGGTCCCATCTTTCAAGCACGTTCTGAGCATCTCCTAACACTTCTGGGTTACCAGACATTAAGCGTCATTGGGCTTACCAAGCGTTTGGATTACATTCGAGATGGTCGTACTTATGTCTTTACGAACTACGAATGAATAATAACAATTGAAATTATAATAACGAAAACATAAGGAATCAACAAATAACTAGTGAAGCATAAACAAATAACTAATAAAGCATAAACATATTAAACTATTAAATGCATAAAATAACTAAGTCCAAATGCTACAAGGAATGCTTGAACAGTTTGTCTTTATTGCCGCCACGCCAATGGGCTCAGATACATCAACATTCGAATAAAGATCCGATCACTTTTCTTACACTTGCTATGGGCACTTGGAAAATATTCTATCTCTTGCAGGAGCAAACTGCAAGAGCTTTGCTACAACTACTCAAAAAGATGCCTAAATGAGGCGGAAGGCCCTCATATTTATAGGCTGTGAAGGGTGGCTACGTAAACGGGGCCATGTCGATGGGCCTGTGCTGATGCGGCCTAGTCAACGCATTGACTTTATGACACTTCATCATACCCCTACGATTGAGAAAAAACTCGTCCTCGGGTTACCTTACAATTTGGAAGGTATGGATTCTTATTTACAACACACATAACTTAAACACATAAATGACACACACATGACACAACATGAATTTACCAAGTGCCTGAGTTACAGAGGGGGAAAAGTTACAAAAATGGCGGTGTTTAGAGACAAAATTGAACACCTCGCTGGTCCTGGAGCCTCGACTGTGTAGGATGATGCACAAAATTGCTGGAGAAGATCACACCATCCTTGGGGGCGGTGGTTCTGACAGACCCTCTCCAACCTCTAGCCCATGCGCAGGTGGCAGCATGGATGTCGGTAACCCCGCGGAAGCTGCAACTTCTGGAGACAGCTAGAAAGCCTCCAAGAGAACTCTCATTTTCTCTTCTTTGCTTCTGGGGTCGTTCACGGTCTAGGCAGCTTCTCTAATGTGTGTTGGAACTAGAACTTCCCAAGGGCAAGGCAGCACCAGGATGAGTTCTTTTAAATTGACAAACTAGGCTGCGAACTGCTTGCATTTGAGATCGAATGCTCGGATTGATGCTTGCAGTTGTTGTCAGTCACTCATTCTTTAGGCCAGGTCCTCCACGATGGTACATTAGCCTTCAATGCTTGTGCGGAGGACCTCAAGTTCCGCATTTGCAGTTGCCAGCTTTTGTTTTGTTGTCTTGTGCGCCTAGAACTCACCCTCGTATAGGGAATACGAGGTGGCCACTTGTTTTTCTAACTCTGATTGTGGTTTCCTGGATGTGAGCATAGCTAGGTTTGCATAGTGAAGGTTGACCAACTCCATGTATTCTATCATTTCCTCGATTTGTAGCTCCTTTAGGTGAATTTCTGCTTTGTTGTAGGTGTTCAATCCATTGAAGATGGAGTGCCATACATCGTCTCCCTCTCAGAGCTGTTAGAGCTATTGGTTCATCTTGGCTTTAGCGACCTGAATGTGCTTCTCATTGACCTCCTTCTGCAATCCCACTTGGTCCCTGTAATGATTTTTGACTTTTTCAAATTTTAGGGCCTTGTTCTTCCAAGTGAAAATTTCGATTGTAGACTTCTGTCACAATGCCCGAACCTCCTCTACTGATAGATTTCTATTTTTAGCTGCCAACCATCTTATGTCTGCATTCACCCTGGCTAGCTCCTCCTATTGTTGGTGGATGAAATCTTTCATGTGCTCGTTCTCTACACCAACATTTCGCAGGTGATGAACTTCTACAGTCAGCTGCACGTTCTCCTAGCGAATCTCTGTCAAGTCCTTCTCTAAGTGATACGCTTGGGCATTTGCTATGGACTTGTTAAGGATCTCCATCTCCCTTTCATCCTCAACAACCTAAAGTTTAAGTTTAAGCTATTAAAAAGCTTCATCTCTGGTGATTTCGCAGTTGAGGATGGATGGATCAGCAAGCTGGGCTCTTAATTAGGCGACCTCCGTTGCTAAGCACTGACAAGCGGCTTGAGCAACTTTTAGTTGCCCTTTCAAAATAAGGCTCTTGCCCCTTGCTGAGTGCAGCTCCGACTGGGTTGCAGTGATGTTATCTGGAAGGTTGAAGACATCTGGAAGCGGTTGCCCGGTTCCCACCAGTTGGTCCAACAATTCTTCATGTTGGGCTGCATCAATCTTGCTACGCGAAGTTTTGACAGATACCTGTACATCTTATAGTCCATGAATGTTTGGTACAAGTGTTGCCGATGCATTGAGGACCATAGCAATTGTATCAATAACCACTTCGGCCACAACTTCCTGTCCCTGCTGCTGCATCACCAGGACCGTTGCCTCTTCACCATCTTCCAAGCATACCGAGAAGGTAGCAGCATTCCTTGAGATTTCATGGAATAATTGTTATGTTGTGGTTGATACATCTTGGATGCTTGGATCTATTCTAGGTGGAATTGGTGCTCAGGCGATGGAAAATGTCAGCCTTGCCCTTTCAAGCAAGCCGATTGATTGAGCCACTTGCTCCAGGTGGCTCATGGTAGGGCGATAGACCGAAGTATCTTCTCCTCTACCAATCCTGTCAGATGGCTCTCACTAACTCGAGAGCATTTCCTAGATCTCATGGATGTATTCTGCTATGGTTTGCGAGCTCGACTACGTTGTTTGTGCAGGTGGTAGAGATGGTTGCTTCTCTTCTCTGTCTATGTGGTGGTAGGCATTTTGTCTTTCATCATCTCTTGCCACAAGGCAATTGGGGCACGTCAAATTATGTTATTAGAATATCGTGCTATCCCTGCCCATTTACACAAATTTTAGATTAGGCAGGGAAAGGGGAGAGCTTGTCTTCCACGTTCGTTCTTAGCGAACCTTTTTTCAATCTCTAGAAACAACAATTATGGAAGACTCATGGGAAATTTCCCACTCAAGGTGGCACACGCACAAGCGAAGAAGGCTATGATTTTGTTAGGTCTTATTGTTGGATTCAAATTTTAAGATGCTATCTTAGAGTATACTCTCTCCACCATGGTCAACGAGCTGAATTCCTTGTGCTCTACCCCGTAGCACCGTTGGATCCATTACGCCTTCACCTCTAGATCGGCCTGCTTAGGAATTTCTGCCACATCTACCCCAATTTCGGGCAACCCTAGAGCTTGTGCTATTGCTTCCAAAGAGTAAGAGACATAAATGTCTTTGATTCTTACTCTTGACCCTGGCTGCCGATTCGTCCACAAAAGATAGGTTTTTCCGAAGTACCACTCATCATTGGTTGTGATGATTGGCCACATCGAAGAGTTCTATAGTTGGAGTCTCATGTCTTCTTGAGCGTTCACGAGGAATGGTCCAAGATTTAACTCTTAGAGAACTGTCTGTTGCACCTCGCATGGCATCATAGCATCAAGGCAAGCTTCGGTTAGGGTGACCTCAAGCTGTGGTGCTATCCTAGGAGTCTCATCCCCGAGCGATTGCTCATCGGGAATCTCTTGTTTGGGAATCTGGCGAACAGATTCCACATCAGGTCTTTCGCAGAAGGGCCTAGTGGCATGAGTGCCCTTCGCATACTCTATGGTTGTACACCTTGTCCCCTTCCCGTGGATGGGCGCTTGTCCCTTGGTTGTGATGGTCCTTCGTCCCTTGGATGCCTTGGTTTGGGTGCCATCTGCAATCAAACATAACTATCCGTTAGACCGTTCATAAGTAGTTTGAGATGGTCCATATATACTTTCTCAGTTTGACCAAGCTATGTTAATGGCACAGGCACACCGTT
>MNCI01003573.1:232977-250665 GCA_015680685.1 Gnetum montanum | reverse complement strand
TGAAACCTGAAGCCACGTTAGATAGCTTGATCCAAGTTAAACAAGTGCCATTAGAGTCAGCGCAGAAATTTATCCAAAGATGGAGTGCAGCCTTAAATGAACTTCACGAATCTATCCCTAAAACATATTTACTCACTATCCTTAAGTCAACCATGAATGACTTTATTAAGTCAAAANGCGGGCTTTCAGGTAGTAAGTTTTGACTTAATAAAGTCATTCATGGTTGACTTAAGGATAGTGAGTAAATATGTTTTAGGGATAGATTCGTGAAGTTCATTTAAGGCTGCACTCCATCTTTGGATAAATTTCTGCGCTGACTCTAATGGCACTTGTTTAACTTGGATCAAGCTATCTAACGTGGCTTCAGGTTTCATATTGTACTTGAAACGGGTGACAAACTAATGCAAAAAATTTTCTAAAGAAGATATGAAGCTACGAGGTAAAGATCAGTACCAATATAAAGCTTTTCCAGTTAAGGACATTGCAAACACTCGCAAAATTACATGAGGCCATGCTTGAAGTAAAAGGTTTTTAGTTCTAAATGTCCCTAGGTGGGCATTTGGGTCTCCTTCTCCATTGTACTTGGTTAGTTGAGGTAATGAGACTCCTTTTGGCAAGGTTAAGGGTGGAACTGAGGGGTCAATTGGGTCATCTTGATAGAAATCTAGTACCTTGACTTCCTCATTGTTGCAAGTTTTAAGGTGTTTTAATTCTTCTGCCAACGAGTGCATCATTTTTTGTGTGTCTGCCCATTCTTGGGCGGTAGGCAAACCAGTGGATTGAGTGAATTGTGGATGATAATGGTTTAATTGTTGCATTGTTTGTAGAAAGGCAGGTTGTTACACTAACATTTGTTGTGGTGGGATGGTATTTGAGACTAAGACTACCGGTGGGACCCACTGCCTAGCCACAGGTTGTGAGGTAACACCTTGAACATGTTGGGTAGGAGTAATCAATGGTGCTCCATGGATTTGTACCTGAGGCATGTAATGGGTGGATGTGGAAGCTAGTATGACTGACGGTATTCCAATTACTTGAGGTTGGAAGATTGACTCTGCATTGGTTTGGGGGAGTTTTTGGGACTACACTGGTGGAGGAATGATGGAAGTGGATGCATCAGAGTGAATGTTATTGAGCACAGAGAAGATAGGGATGGAATGGGGAACAGGTGCTCGAATGTTCATGTATGAAGAAGGAAATATAGTTTCTTCTAGAAAAGGATGGGATAATAGGTTTGTGTGGGCATGGGGGCTAACAGTATGGTATGATTCTCCATGTTTAGATTGGGCTGCAAAGTCATCTTCTTCGTCTTGAGGGTCTATGGGAGATAGTTGTAAGGCTTGACTTCTAGCCATAAAAAGTTGGGATATGAGTTTATGATGGTTTTCAGACAGTGGGATTATGTCAAAAGTTGAAGGGATAAACTCACGTCCTCCTTTGTGGATGAATTCATATTCTTGCTTATCTTCCCTCGCTACACGATCAATGGGTAAGTTGGCTTGGATTTTGACATAGATAAAATTATACTGTTCAGGTGTAAGAGTCGCGTGAATAGGGCCTTTGCCTTGTAGCCTGAGGGATTGGTGTGTAGGGCCTTGAGGATTTATGTGTTCAATAACGGTTATGGATTCCATAGCAGTCACAGGGTTTGAAGCTTTGGCCCCAAAGTCAACAATTGGTAATGTTACTGGGTTGACTTGGGAAGATTCCATGATAAACGTGAATGGACTGGGGTAGACGAATGGAGTTGGATCACAAGCAGTTGTAGCGTGGGGTGACATAAGCTCAGTGTGATCAACGGGGATGAGGAGACTCAAATGGGTAAGATGGATGAGATTTGACAGGTAGTGACGTTTTAACCAATAACAAGAAAGTGGCCCTCCTTCTAGCACCAAAAATTGTACTGACCTAAATCGTCGGTGTAAGGCTGGAAGGGAAACAGACACCGAGAGATCGTTGGGCAGCCATAGCTGACCCTACCTTCGCCCAAGTGCAAGCTGGAAAAATAAACGAAGGCAGAGTGCCTTGGATGGTTTGCACGTAAATCAACCAAGGACTTCCCCGAGTGTAAGCTACGACTAGCGTTGGGGTTATCATAAACATGATGTAAACAACGATACGAAATGTAAATAAAGCGTACTGAATTATGAATAAAGCATAAACAAAGTTATATTTGTAAAGCATAAACAGAACTAAACAATGTAAATGGGAGGCAATAATGAAACTGTATTGTATTGTTCAAACAAGAATATGCACCGGTCAAAGCATAGTTGCACAAGTGTGGATGGCAAGTCAAATGCCTAGCCCCGGAATGATATGACACGATGATGCGACGATGAAATGGGATGAACGTGAGAAGAACTTGGAAGCCAACAATCGGATGTGCCAAGCGCCCAAGGATTGCAAGTTCTATCCTCCTTCAGAATTGTCAATCTCTCCAATCTTTGCCTCTTCCAATCTTCTTCTTCTTCTTGTCCTTCTCTCTTGCTCATATCATAAACAACGGTTACTAGATGGAGGAATCCATGAGGATAGAAATGATAGGCATGCAACTTTGGTTGCTGAACTCGAGCACTAAGAAACTTCGCTGCTGCAACTAACTGATAAATTAATCCTGGAATAATTAAATTAGAAACTGACTCTGCCAAAGAGGATTCCATTGATGATACACACAAAACATCCAACGTTATAGAGAGAAGCATAATCTCCACATTTTCCTTTGCTGGATAATATTCAACAATTGGTGTATGTGCCTTTGTCTCTACCACAGGAAATTTTCAGTCATTTTATATTTATAACAGTGCATGAAAACCTTTCACTTGTATGATCTGGATAATTTTCTGAATGCTTTAAAGAGCTTGAGTCATTTTCAATTCAAAGTGCTAGGCTGAAATCAGTGGTGTTTCAGTAAGGTAGGTGAGGATGCGGTGAAACCAAGGGGATTCCTTGGGTACTTGAGGATCAACGGTGCTTGTGAAGTGGAGTTTATCTAGAAACTGATCAGATAAGGGCTCCTCCTCTTCTGCATCATCCCATTGTAACCGAGATAAGTGGTCAAGAACCATGTTCTCAGTCCCCTTTCTATCTACCATGGTAAGATCAAACTCCTAAAGAATCACCAACCACTGAATTATGTGGGGGCTCATCGTTGGTTTGTTCATCAGGAACCAGATAGCACTATGGTCAATGTGCACAAACACCTCATATCGAGCACATAGTGCTGGAATTTGTCTAATGTGAACACCACCGCCATCAAATCCTTCTCAGTAGTGGTATATTTTAGTTGTGCACCCACAATGCTATCGCATGCATAGTAAATATAATATGGACATTTCTGATCATCACACTATGTAAGCACAACTCCCAAGGCATAGTTGAAGGCATCCATCATAATGTGAAAAGGTCTGGACCAATCAGGTGCTCGTAGAATTAGAGCTTCTACGAGTTTTTGTTTTAGCTCTTGGAATGTAGACTCGCATTCCTTGGTCCAGATGAACGGAGCGTCCTTCTTTGTAAGCTCTACCAATTGCTAGGGAATCTTCGAGAAGCACTCTATGAAACATCGGTAGTAACTAGTATGTCCAAGGAATGACCACACATCTTTGACAGTACTTGGTTAGCGGGTAATTCCTTGGGTGACCCTGATCTTTTCAGGGTCTACGTTGATCCTTGTTGATGAGATGCGATGCCCTAGCACAATGCCCTCTTAGACCATCAGATGGCTCTTTTGCCAATTGAGCCACAGATTGGTGTCTACACACCTCTTTAGAACTTGCTCTAGGCGGTCCAAGGCTTGCTCAAATGTGGCACCATAGGTGGAGAAGTCATCCATGAAGACCTTTACACCATTGCCGATTTGTTGCTGGAAGATGCTTAGGACAAGGCGTTGGAACATCGCAAGTGCATTGCATAGGCCAAAGGGCATCTTCTTATATGCAAAAGTCCCCCATGGACTCGTGAGGGTAGTTTTGGCCTAGTCCTCTGATGCTATTTGGATTTGGTTATAACCACTATAACCATCCAGAAAACTGTAATATCGGTGTCCTACAATTGTGTCAAACACCTGGTCCACAAATGGGAGTGGGAAGTGGTCCTTGAAGGTCACCATGTTGAGCAACTAGAAATTAATATAGACCCTCCACTTGCCACCTTTCTTGGGTATGATAACAAGTGGGCTAACCCATTCGCTATTGGTGATAGAATAGAAGAATCTCGCCTTAAGTAATTGTTCGATTTCATCTTTTACAACCTACTTTACTTTGGGATTCAACTGTCTTTATGGCTATCATCATGGCTTCATGGAAGGGTCAAGGTAGATCTGGTGTTGGTAGATCCTGGGATCAACTCCAGCAAACTCAGGATAGGACCATGTGAATGTAACAAACCATTTGTTTACCATCACCAGCAACTTCTTTTTCTGTTCAGGAGCAAGAGCATCATTGATAATTACCAGCTTGCATTTTGCAAGAATGCATACTCTAAGTGAGCCAGTAAAGCCTTTAGCTCAAGGGGCTCTTGTTTGAAGTTCTCAGGGATTTTTAGTGTTCCCCAGTCATCTTGGTCATCAACGATGGAGGTCTGTTGATGAATCTCCTCCATCACATCCATGCTGTCAATATAGGCTCGCACTAGCCCCTTAGACGGTTCCACACATAATGTGCTACTAGCAGGATTAGCTGTCAGCCACTAGGTGCCCTCTTTGTTAGTGGCTACCACATACAGGTACTATTGAATAGGTGATTCCTCGGTACACCGACTGCATGCTTGAATGGATGTCCACTTAACGAACCATAATTGCTGCACATAGTTGCACCCTAAGTCACTATACGCAATGCATGGAACTCTTTTCTTCTCGATCTTATCGAAAGGATTTTCCTTTGAAATTTCCAGGGATAGATCTCGGAGTCCTAGTCATGCGTCCACCATGTTTAGCCAAGCTCTTCCCATGATGATTGGGAAGTTCCCCTTACAGTTCTCAACACGGATGACCAAGAATTCAGCAGGGTAGGACCACCCACAAACGGTGGTCACAATGTCCTCCACGAAACCCAAAGGAACAGTGATGGATTGATCCACTAACTTGAGCCAAATGTTGCTCTTCTTTAGCGGGGGCAAGTTCCAGTTCTTATACATGTCATGAGAGATTAAATTAACCCCTGACCCTAAGTCCAGAAGAGCTTTGCAGGGCTTGTTCCCAGCCACCTAAAGATATATGAGGGGGCTTCCCGAATCTGTCAATTTCCAGGGAAGAGAACTTGCTTTGTTCCAGTCGGTCACGACATGTGTGAGCATGACTGTCTGAACGTTGGAGTGCGGTGGAGCGGAGGACTGCTTAGGCAGTATGATGGTAGAGGCGTTGGTAGGTTCGGAGGCACTAGACACAAGCGTAGGTGAGGGTGTGTTCAGGTTATTGGACCAAAAAAAAGAACGATTGCATTGTTTGGGCTTCGGTCCACTCGGTTGAGCTGCTGGTTGTAAGTTAACAGCCCTTGTAGCATTTTGTTGTTGTGGCTGTGACAGTATTTCTCCCTGCATGGATGGAGTAGGTGGCAACTGAGAGGAATGGTGTGGAGGAGTGGTAGAAGAAGGTGACAGAGGGTAGAATAGATGTGGGTTTGGCCCCCTGGGTGATGGAGATGGATGTCTAAAATATTCAGGGGGTGGTAGTAACTGGGAAAGGCCGCATGACTGGAAGAGTCTCTTGGGGAGACCGGTTGCTGAACATAGTACCCATAAGGATTTAGCTACTTGTAAGGGCACTATTGCCTTAGAGGTGGAATCCCCCACACTTATGGTTGCTGCCACTATTGGAAGTATTCATATGGTTGCGGGGACGTTCCACTTGGATAATATCCTTGCTACTGCTGGTCGAATCGCCTGGGGTTGCCTTGTGGACAAGGCAACCTTATGGGTGTCTACCGCTGCGCCAAATGAGGTTTCAAGGCATAGACCCTAGACTCTTGAAGGTGGGACACCACAGGGCAACATCCCTTAGGATGTTCATATTGGCAGATGCCACATTCATCGTCCTCGGTGTTAGAGTCTGCAACTTGCTCTGCTACAGCAAATTTTTCCTTACCCTTATGTTGGGTACGTTCAACTCCCTTCTTCCTACGCCGATCATGGTTACTACCTTGTTCTTTACACTCTTTTGTAATTTTCAATACACTTTGGAATTTCTCGTCCAAATAATCACACATTTTATCCACCTTTGCCGATATTTCAGATGCAAACTTTTGTAACGGAAAAGTCTTCCGATTCACCACTGCTTCCAGTGGTGACTCATCCTTCTCATCACAAAATCAAACCTCCCTTTTTCTAAGGGAAGGGTCCCAACTGAATTCTTCTACACTCTCCTTTTTCCTAAGTTCTCCTTCCTCTTTGGCCACCTAGTCAATGAGGTAGTGCAACTGATGGGCCCTTAGCTCCGACAGTCATCCCTTGGTGTACACACCAAGGGTCTTTCGCATTTCAAAATGGAGCCCATCAATAATGTGGTGAAGCTGTGCCTGCTGAGAGTAACCATGAACAGGGCATTGATGCAACAATGAGTAATACCTGCTCATGGAAGCATCCAAGGGTTCATGATTCCCTTGTTTCCAACCTTGGATCTACCATCTCAGATTCGCCACTCTAGAGTACATCTGATATTTGTCATTAAATATTTCAAGCATCGTACTCCATCTTCTGATTAATTTCGGCTTCAAGGATTGGTACCAACTTTCAGCTTCTTTGATGAGTGTGCGAGGAAACAGCTTCAACCGTTGCCAATCATTATCAATCTTTTGCAGGGTGTAGGCATCATGGAATGCCTACAGGTGGGTATGCGGATCACAATTGTATCCCCCTTCAAATCTAGGGATGTTGTTCATATCAACACGCTTGATCCGACTATCCTTCATGTGCCTACTTGGAATGTGAACTACCTCTGCAATTTGGAGCATGCTCCGAGTAGCTAACAATAGCTCGTCTGAATCATAGTCCTGTTGGGCACTATGACGTCTATGATGATTGGTCGTGTGCTTCCTCACATTGCCCCCTTCAAACCTATTTACCACTGTCCTTTCTCTACAGCCTTCCCTTGTTGCGCTCAAAACCTGAGCTGGAGGAAGGCGCAGGAGAGGGGGAGGACAAAGAAGAAGGAGAGGCATCACCACCGCTTCAACGGTGATCTCCCCATCTACCCTGACAATAGCCTCTACCATCCAGCCCAGCCTTGCTGCGTCACCCTCCATCTCCTTGAGGATCGTGGTCACTTGGAGGTTTGTTTTGAATGACTAACTGGATGAACTGCTGCCCCAGGGAAAGTTCGGTCAAATGGGTATCATGAAATACGGGATCCCCATCGCCTTATGGCCCTTGCGAGAATAAGGGGTTACTGAGATGTTTCCCCTTTTGTTATTCGTATCTCTCAGCCTGCTACTGATCTCTTGTCCATTGAGCCTCTATAGGATGATAGTCCCGGTAGTCATGGTCCTCCATGACATACTCCACCACTCAGTCCTAGATGGCCAATCTGCCCAGATTGTGATATAGCATCGCAGGAGCTGCTTGGTCAGGTGGTAGCATGATGCTACCCTCCATGTCCCACCATCGAAAATGTTCATCCTGATGTAGGATGAATGTGAAATCAAGGACATATTCATCGAGATCTTTGTACACCACCCAACATTCTTGTGGCACTGGTGGTTCAAATGCATCTCTCCTGTGAGAAGACATGTTGGACTTAGATGGTCCATATAATCGGTGTACCTTATGATTGACTTAAGTTCGCCTAGTGTGTGTAAATATTTCTACCTTGGGTCCATGTCAACGACTTAAATGATAATTTCACTAAGGTCATATGACGCATGTAAGACTAACAGTCCTCGACAACGGCACCAATGATGAGCAGCTAGGTATCCCTATGTCCAACCATATGAATCACGAGCGTTCATGCGCGACTCAGTCAAAATCCGTAGACTGTAAGCACTTAACATACACTAGACTTCTAACTAGTGAAACCTTGGGTTAGAACAGTCGTTGTCATCCTAATCTCACTTGTGAAGCTCTGTTTACGTTGGTTAAGTGAGACTAAGGCTAATGATTTTTATATCTTTTTAATTATCTTTTTGGTGACTAATCATTTTGGAAAATAAGGATAGAATATTAATTAATCTAAAATTATCTTAATCTAAATCTTAACTATTCCTAACATAAGTATCCGGTCCCATCTTTCGAGCATGTTCTGAGCATCTCCTAACACTTCTGGGTTACCAGACGTTAAGCATCACTGGGCTTACCAAGCGTTTGGATATATGCAGTCGACACATTGACTTTATGACACTTCATCACAAGGGGAAAGAAGGAAGTTGAATGAGAGGCAAGGAAGAGCACTTGAAAGAGGTTAGGAAAATATCTTATAAGTGTCTTATCTAGAGCTTAGTTTCCATTATGAGCAATTGAGAATTGAGAGGAAACAAGTGTCGCCTCTAAGATTCTTGAAAGAGTAGTTAGTTGAGCTTGGCCCTTAGTCTTTAATGTATTTTATAAATATTTTAAGAAATTTCTTAATATAAGAACTAGTTTCTTTATTTTATTGTGTTATTCTTATTTTCTATGCTAGATCTACTTAGAAGTTGTGATTTGGATCATATTGGGGTCTATTGAGACGCAACCCCTGTACCAAGTTGGTATTAGAGCAAAGGTTTGAAGGTTTTTACACTTCTATGATGAAGCTTGGTGTTTTCTTTAAATGAAAGAAACATTGTTGTAGATATTTGTGTATTTGCTTTTAGATATCATTCTTATTACTCTAGCTATGGCTCCAAATAAGACAAATCAATATCTTAAATAAGAGCTTCAAGAGTTCAAGGATTCCTTTAAGTCTTTTGTGGCTAAAATGTAAGAAGTTCTTCCCAAAGTAAAGATCCCCCACAAGCACCAAGGTTTTGCAGAAACTTTAGGAACCGATATGGAGAAATTCAAGACTAATGTGGAAAATATCTTCTAGCCATCTAGAAGGGAAGGAAGACAAAGGGTCTGGTAAAGTAGAGATTAATGAGAAAAGGAGTTCTCAAGTATCTTTGATTGAGCAAAGGAGTGTTTAATAATACTCAAGGGCATCAAGGAATGAAACCAAGAGCTTCATAAAAGGAACTAAGAGATCTTCTAAGTATAAGATGGTGTATGGTGCTAATCAAAAAGAGTTCCTATCTCATGAGTCATGTAAGGTGGAGGATCAAAGCCAAAAGAATGACAAAGATCAAGGGGCTTCTTCAAGGAGGATCAAGGATAGCACTAGAAGGTATGATACTCATTCTTTTTATGATTATTCTATACCTTGTGGCAAGGGAAAGGGATCCTAAGCCAAGTTAAGCCTACCTTGTGGGAGAGAGGTGAGTCTTCTAGCCAAGGTATGTGGAAGAATGATTGCTTTGATGATTTTTTTGATGAATCTAATGTTAAGGCCATGAAGGAGAGTTTACCTTTTGAGTTGGTACCTCCAAAGTGGGATGAAAAGCTTGTTGATGATTCCTTTGAAGGGGAGAAGCCATTAAAATTAGGAACTACTATTTAAGATCTTGAACCATCAAGCTTTGATTAGATTGGGTACCCACATGTTCAAGATCAAGCTAAAGCAAAGATGGATGGAAGAAGCCATGAAGAGGTAAGTAAGAGTGAGCTTGACCTTGTTGATGGTAGTAATGTCTCTCATGTTGAAGCTAGCGCAATGAATACTAGTTTTTCACTTAAACTTGGTAGTGGTTTGTTCAATGGTAATTATGAGCATCATGATCATTATGATGGGATTTAGAGTCATGTTGTGACTTTTAATGTCATTGTTAGTAATAGGAAGACTAATAATTGCAATATTTTTGATGATGATGGCTATTGGAATAATTATTGTGAGAAGGTCATTATTGATGTGAGTGAAGACATTGATAATGATTTGATTTTTCAAAATGTGGAGATGCTTGTTATTGATTATAGAAATAATAAATTTGTATAGTGTGTTGATGGATTTGATTATCTTGGCTATAAAATGGATGAGTAGCATGAAGGTAATATGCATGATGGTGCTAAGGATGAAAGGAAGCTAAGTGGTAGTCTTCCAATCACTAAGAAGAAGAAGGTGAAGAAAAGGAAAAAGAAGTAAAGGAAGGATGTTGGATTAAGAAAGCCTGCTCCTTTTTCTTTTTCTTATTCTTTATGTGTTATAGGTTTGAGTCATTATGGGGATGCAAGGAAAGCATTCCAAGGAGATACTGAAATGAAGGAAGCATGATGGGACATGCAGACAAGCTCCCATGACCAAGGAAAGCTCAAAACCAAAACCTCCAATTATCTGTATTCCCATGCTTGTAATGCATTGATTCATGATTGTTGTGATGGCCTTGAGTCAAGATGGTATGATGCCTTCCAACTTATAAAAGGTTATGAAGCATGACACTTTTACGGATGGGAGAGCTGGTGTAGGGACACCTCATCCAATCCCCTTGTTCTACTCTACATGCTATGTGTTTTTTGTCTTGATTTTATTAAGGATGATTCTAGAATATTTTGGCATGTTTTGGGATGTTTTTGGCTCATTTTGATGAGTATAGGGGATTCTAGGATCTTTGTGGACTTGTTTGGAGGCATCTAGAGGTTCTAGGCATTAAAACAGACATTTTTATTTTTGGCACCTATAAGATAGATTTCTAACTAGAATTGTAGATTTCTCAGTGTACACGTCTATCTAGAATTGTAGATATCTAATGACTAGATTAAGCATCTACCAAAAATAGTAGACGTCTCACTTAAGTGCTGGGTTTTCACAGTAGACATCCCAAAAAAGCCATTGATGACCCATATGCATGGGAAACTTATGAAAATGCCCATTTCAAATTGGGAAATAACCAAAGAAAAATGGAAACATCTAGGGAAAAGGTGAGAAGACTTGAAAAACATCCAAAGAACCTCAAGTTAAGCTGAGGAAAGGTTTCTAGGATTTTAGGCTTCTAGTTGCTTATAAATACTGATGTAACTTACCTTTGTTAGTGTCTAGGGTTGAAATGCAAACGTTAAGGGTCAAACATCATAATAGAGGAAAAAAGAAAGAGCTCTTAAGGGAAGAGAGCTTGTGTAAGGGAGAAGAGCTTGTGTAAGAAGAGAGCTTGTGCAAGGAAGTTGAGTGAGAGGTAAGGAAGAGCACTTGAGAGATGTTAGAAGAATCTCTTATCAATGTCTTGTCTTGAGCTTAGGATTCATTATGAGCAATTAAGTATTGATAGGGGACATGTGTGGCCTCTAAGATCCTTAGGAGTTGTGATTTAATATTGGCTCCTCATCTTTAATGTATTTTCTATGTATTTTGAGAATTTTCTTTATACAAGAAAGATTCTCTCTATTTTATTATGTTGTTCTTATTTTCTAAGCTAGATGTGCTTCAAAGTTATGGATTGGGTCCTATTGGGATCTATTAAGGTGCAACCCCCTACACCATAGGGCAACATCCCTTAGGATGTTCATATTAACACACTTTGCATTCTTCTTCATCTCCCAAATTGAAGTCTCTTAATTTCTCAACTATAGCAACTTTTCCTTTATGTCTATAGTTCTCTCATCGGTTATCTCTTCTTTTCTTTCTTTTTTGTGTTTTTTTTTTCAGAAATTGTTCAGTCTTTTCCTCTACTATCTTAAGTGCAGTAGCAAAGTTTTCATCCATGGAATCCCATATTTTCTCTATCTTTCTCGCAATTTCATTGACTGATTTTTAGATGGGTAGAGTCTTCTTTTAGATGGTATCCTTCAAAGTTTTCTCTTCTTGTTTTTTGCATATTCTTGCATTCCTTTTCTTTATTACTAGATTTCAATTGTACTCTTCAGCTAAATTTCTTTTCTTTAATTCTCCTTCCTTTTTGGTCACTTAGTCTATTAGTCTTTGAATTCAATGGGTTGTTACTTTAGATAACCTTCCTTGCATATATAGCCCAAGAGTTTCTCTAGTCTTGTTTCTTAATCCATCAATGATATGCCTAAATTGTTTCCTTTGGAAAAATCCATAGCTTAGGCATCTATGCATTAATGAATAGTACCTACCTATTAAAATGTCAAGGGATTCATGTATCCCTTACTTTCATTGTTGAATTTATTTTCTTAAATTAGACACTCTGGAATAGGTTTGATATTTATTGTTAAAAAGCTCTAGCATGGTACTCCATCTTTGAATTGTTTCTGGTTCTAAGGATCAGCACTAGCCCTCTGCTTTCTTGATGAGTGTTCTAGAAAACAACTTTAATTTTTGTAAATAATTCTCAATGTTCTAAAATGCACAAAAATCATGGAATGCTTGGAGGTGGTGTTGTGAATTTGCATTGTATATACCTTAAAACTTGGGAATTTCTTCATATCTAGTCACTTGATGTAACTATCCCTTATGTGCCTAGTAGGGATATACACTGCTTCTCTTATATTAATCATATTACGAGTGGCAAGTAGGTGTTCTTCATGATCTTTGAGTTCATACACTCTATTCTAGTTATGATCACTTTGATGTTCATAGTGTCGTTCCCTTTCATCATGCATGATCCCATCTCTTCTTTGTTCAAATTTTTCTTCTGCATCATTAGGATATCTTATTCGATGTGCATGTCTCTCATGATCCCTTTGTCTTTCCCTATCATAGTCTCTTGATCTTTGTTCTCTCTTGTCAAATTCCACAGATGATTGTGAGGATGAGGAGGAAGCAATTAGAGAACAGTGCTAGCTAGTTCTCCTTTTGTAACTCTATGATTTATTCTCTTTTGGTTCCATGAAGGCTTTAGGCCTTGAGCTCCACCTAAGTTTGGATTTTTTTCATATCTCCTCTAGGTATTTCTACAAGGGTCAAATGCAATTGTATTTTGATAGGTTCCTCTAGACGGATAGTTGATATTTGTGAATGAGATTCATGAGTTTGGTGGAGTTCTTTCATCACAAATGTATCATCATTTGTTTCCTCTAGGACAATAGTGCAAGGCACTTTTTTCCCTTTGTTATACTCATGTTTTGTCTCCATGGTAACATCCCTTCTTGTGCTTCTATAGGTTGATATGGCCTAGTCAAGTGTTTAGTGACATGGTATCCTTCTTGTGAATGGATAAGCTTTAACCTCATCAAGGCTATTTGTAGCATTGATAGTGCCAAATGTTCAAGAGGTAAAATAATGTTACCCTGCAAATCTCTTCACCTTAGCTGTTCATCCTAGTGAAGGATAAATGTGAAATTAGAATAGTGTGGATATGTAAGCATAGGAATTTGTCTTTTGCATGAACAGACTTCAATTTCCTTTATCATATCCTTTTTCATGACTCTAATGAATTTCTTTGGCTGGTGGTGACTTTTCTTTAAGTGTAGAAGTCATATTATTCTTTTGATGCTTTTAAGTATATGTGTATATGGATTAAAGTAAATAATTCAAGTATGAAAAAATAGGCTTTGCACGTCTTGATAAAATGAACTATATAAGATCAACTGGTAAGCAAACATTGACACATCTTTGGCAATTCCAGTGATGAGTGGTTGGGTATTCCAACATTTCATCATACAAGTCACAAGCATTCACATGTGACGAAATTGTAATTTGTGGATGGGCACTGTAAGTACGCTAGTAGATGATAGTTGGTTCATGATCGTTGTCTTCTCACCTTGAGCTAGTGAAGTGCAAGTACCATGGTTTAACTCTCAATGAGGTACATGATATTGTGATGTTGTAGGCTCATCTTAATCCTAAGTACTTTCATAATGAAAATAATGAGAATAAATTTTGAATCTAAGTGGTAACTGAAATATAAATCTATCCTATCCTATGACGATACATATATGTTGTTGGTTTGTTATATATGTCATGGGCTCATGTAACTGTTACTAGGATTACCAAGTGAATTCACTACTAAGTGAATTAAGTAAGTCACTACTAGGTTACCAACTAATTACACTTAACACTCGAAACTAGTTGTACTCATTCCACCTTAATAATGATTGTGAGAAAAGTAAAGTACTTATAAAATGTAAAGAACTATACTAAAGTTAACATGTTAAAGAAATGAAAATAAAACTAAGTCAAACAAATTATTAAGAAGAATATAAAGAAACTAAGTGTAATGCTGCAATGTTGAGAAACAATCTCAATCTTTATTTCTGGCTATGAATTATGCCTAAGTATAATCTACTTGAACAAAGATTCTATAAAATTGTTTGCACCACATTGTAGGCATTTACTTCTAACTCTAACTCTAAGTTACAAAAAAAAACTACAAGAATTTCACTAAGTGTTGAATGAAAGTTGTTCATTTGACATGACCAAGGGCTGGTATTTTTAGTATTAGCCCAGACCCTCTACATTACATCAATGATGATGTATGGGCAAGTGCGATGTTATAGATATGATATCTTAAATGCGATATTGTGGCTCATAAGAAATAGATTTTATCAAGAATGTATACATTAATGTCTATGCATCACTTGGTATTAAGCAAAGACTTGAATTTCATTCCTAATTTTGTTTCAATGTATCAGAAAACTATGATAGGAGAAATTCTAAGTTCTATAGGAATTTGATCAAGTTTGGAAAAACATGTATTTATTGCATATGCTAAATAAGAACTGTAGTGAACATGGTCCATTTGTATATTCTGATGTAACTACATCTAACTACAGACATGGTGCATGAGGCATTCCATCATTCTGATGCTTTTAGGTTGTAATGCATCTCTTTTTAATTTTGTAAATGGTGATGCATTTTGATTGTAATAAATATCTTTTTCAATTTTGTAAAGAAATCTATAATATATTGTCAGTAACCTTTTGTATTTGTGTGAGATGTTTGATTTTCAATATAAATCCAATTATTACTTGATCATGCTTGTTACATCTACGATTCATATTTCTGACTCATACTTTTAAGTTTCTGAGGGGCAAAATTTTCATTATTTTCTCTAATAACTATTTGGCCTTTATTCAATGGAAATGGTAATTATTTAATTCAAATACATGTTAGAACACTTGTTTGTAGTATCATCTTAATATAAATAATCAAGGTTGAGTTTTGTTAGATTGTGGAATACTTCATTTACTCTTTAAACCCCTATGCCAGTGGATCTAGAATGCCACATAATCATTCAATTTTATGCACCATACCTATCAAGGTTCCAATAAATTTAAATAGTTATACAAAGTACATGGAGTTTTGCAAACATTTGGATACAATAATTTGTATGTTTTTTTTCTATGTTTCGTATAATATTATGTTTAACGTGTTCTAAGTGGGTAACTATCTAAAGCATATATTTCTACAATCATGCTTAGTAACAATGGAAATTGTAACTAAAGGTAATTTGAAAATTTAAGAAAAATAAAAGATGAATCTTGATTAAAAATGAAGTAAAGGTTGTTTTAGAAAGATGAAACTTGATTTAAAAATTCTAAACTCTGATAATTATGCAACTTTCTGCTAGTCGCATTCTCCTTGTAGCCTAAAATTATGGGTTACTTAGACTCTCATTTACACAAACTATGATAGTGTGATAACATGCTTGTTGCATATCATCATAGTGCTAAATGATACTATGATACACATGTACACGTAACCTTCATGGCAATGTTGTGATGACATGCAAATCGCAGTAAATCACATTGTTTTCAATAATGCGATGTCCTGCGAGTCACATGCTCTCAAATTTTAGAATGTAGATGACTATGAGATGCATTGTTTTTTTAGATTGATCACATTGTGGTCTAGATTTAAGTGCAAGCACATTATGATGTGTAGTTTAATAGCACTATTCTAGTTTCTTTTTTAGATTGTGAGCATAACACACCTTGCATACATCTTACACTGGGATTTTTCATGGTTTGCGAATTGCAGTTTCAGAGCATTGTATTTTCTACTTCTTTACTTCATATTGCAATATTTCTATGACTCACAATGGGCTAGCACTACTTTCTCTACTATTTTTCTTCTTCTCAAGTTCTCTCTATGAGGGAAATGCAGCCTATAGTCTAGTAGCACTATTTTCCTCTCTCTTTTTTGGTTTCTAGCTATGAGGGAATTGCACCTCATAATATGGTAGCACTTTTTTTCAGTTCCTCTCAAGTTTTGACTATAAGGAAAATAGAACCCACAATCTGTTAGCACTATTTTCTCCCTTTTTTCAGTTTCTAACTATGAGGAAATTATCGCTCATAATAATATAGCACTATTTTTCACTTCCTCTAAAGTTCTAACTACAAGTGAACTATGACCTATAGTCTGGTAGCACTATTCTCTTTATCTTTTTGGTTTTAGACTACGAGAAAACTGCAATCCGTAGTTTACTCAATCTATTACCAAATGAGAGTTTTGAGGACTGTGATGAATATGTGATTCACATAGATCAAAAAATTAAATAGGGCATAACTAGGAATCTCCAAGTTCTTAATGAAGAAGATTTTTCTAAGGTGTTAGTCTTGAAATTTACAAATATTAATTATGTTTATATGTTTTATGTAGGAGTGCATGAGATAGTTGGAAGAGAGATTGCATGAAATTTTGTACATCTCTATCCTATGTATGAGTAAGAGATCTTATTTGATTATGACTTGCATGAAGAACAATCATATATGTTATTATAAAGCCTCATGCTCTATAATATCTTTGAATTGTGAGTATTGTTATTTTATGGGATTGTAATTGCATTGTATTTATAATATTCTTTAGAATTAATATAATATAGCTTTTTTTCTTATTATCTAGCAATTAATTTATCTCACATAATATCTATATTTTGTGTATTTTGAAGGATTAAAGTAAATTAGGATAACCATACTTCGACCTATCATTAAAATTTATTGTCAGGCCTTGTTGACTATTTGTAGTAAATTAGTAAATTTATAGGGAGGAGCTTCAAAGATAACTTATTAAATTACTCTAATATAATGTCATTAAAAATCAACAACATTTAACACAAAATTCAAGCATCTGTTCATAGTATTTTTTATAAAGAAAATGCCACTTAGAGACCATGTACATACCAAAATATCAACAAAATGGAAATTCAAAGTTAACTATGAATCAATCCAAAGACACAATGATCTAGCCAAATCCAGCTACATGTGTGTCGTCAACTGGGTTCGCAGCATTAGTCCTCATAAAATTTGTCTTTATGATGGTATCATCAACCTTGGTGACTAGCTAGTCATCCATCGCAACTGTTCTTGATGGTCCTACCTCTAAGTCATGGACTAGAGTGGCCATGCCCATCAACTCTGGATCAAGAATCTCCTCCATCTCCTCTAAACCAAAGGACCTTCACAATACCTACAACTATTGAAATGAGTATTTTTTTGTTGTTTGAATATTCATGGTAAGGTGGGTAAGTCTCCTCTCCACCCATCCAAAAGGTTAATGGATGTCTGACTCCATAGCATCCATGAGTACAATCAGCCTACCCTCCATTAAGTTCAAGTAGGCAAAAATGGTTATGCCATCTCCAAACTACTGTTGTTCCTAGTCAAGATGGACACAATGACCTACATTTATTGAGTGTGCCCATAATACTCATCCCATCTAGCTTTTCCATCATCTTTTGGGATATGTGAGTCTGGGTGCCAAATTAGATTATTAAGTCATGTCCTAGGGATATGCTAGGTGTAGAAAGCATACCCAAATGAGGCAACTGATCCTCACTAAATACTCACACCTCTTTG
>MNCI01003573.1:215516-232787 GCA_015680685.1 Gnetum montanum | reverse complement strand
TACATTCGAGATGGTCGTACTTATGGCCTTTACAAACTACAAATGAGCGATAGCGATTAAGATAACAATAATAGAAACTTAAGTAATTAACGAGTAATTAACAAAGTACAAACATATTAAACTACTGAATGCATAAAATAGCTAAGTCCAAATGCTGCAAAGAATGCTTGAATAGTTCATCTTTATTGCCGTCACGCCAATGGGCTCAGATACATCAACACTCGAATAAAGAGCCGATCACTTTTCTTACACCTGCTGTGGGCACTTGGAAAATATTCTATCTCCTATCGGAACAAACTACAAGAGCTTCACTACAATTAACTAAAAGGTACCTAAATGAGGTGGAAGGCCCTCTTATTTATAGGCTAAAATGGGCTTCGTGTAAATGGGGCCACGTCGACGCATGGAAGGCTACGTCGACAGGGCCGCGTCGATGCGGCCGTGTATATGCGGCCCCATATATGCGGCCTAGTCGACGCATTGACTTAATGACACTTCATCAATGGCTAATGGGAAAGGCACTGTAGATGCATTTCTACTAAGGATCTTCATCCTCTTCAATATAATGCAGTGATAGTTCAATGAACAATCTTGCTTTAAATCAAGTAGCTCCATCAAAGCAAAGGACATCACATGAGTGTGATGCGTGATAGCTAGGAGGTTTGTGTGAATTGCCTTGATAAGAACTTTCTTTTGTGAGGAGAAGTTCCTAAAGGCTATCTCATCTCATCAATCTCCACCTTTGGCACCTTGCTTAATAGTTCTATTTCTTTCTCTGAAGTGACAATCATAAAATACTCCCTCTATGCACCAACTAACATATGGAGTACCTGCCCCAGGATCTACTCCATTAGTGTAAAACTAAAATCACCTCTTTAGACCACCTTAATCCTAGTGCTTCTTGATGATGCATCACATAAAACCAATGTGCCTCCTCTTATAATAATCAGGATCTCCAATGATGATGAACTCAAGACGATGTAAAACAAGCTTGGTAAGCATCTCTAGCCAAACTAGCTGTAGTAAGAAATGGAAGTTCCTTGGACTCCACAAGGGGACTAATCTAAGTTTCACCTCCCTTTGTTGTTGCTCCTCTTGTGTTATTCTCTCTTGAGCATGATGATATTCCTCCTACTCTCTAGTAGTATCTCATGCAATAGCCAGAGAGCCTAGCAGATGTCTATCCTTTGTCTATCTTCTGTCTTCTTGCTCCTAGACTCTGCCAAATTTCCTCTTGTTATCTACTTCTGAGATGTTCCTCTTTGAGAACATAGAAATATAGCATAGCACCACTGATGTTAGCCAAAATACAAAGCAATAGAATTTGCAGAAATTTGCTTTCTTAGTTAAATGCACAAGGAGTTCTAGTTTTGTCAAAAAATTTCATCTTGAATCAATGAATGAATTAAGATTCACATATGCTACTTATAAAACAAATTTAAGTAAAAATATGAATATACTAGTAAAGGTTTTCATATTATAGTTTTTGGAAACCAAAACATAGGAAGATCAAAATAGACATAGGAATAATTGATATAAAATTAATTGCAAATAGATTAATAGTGGTAAATGGTGTAAGAAAACCCATGTAACCAACCCCATATTGTTGGGACAAGATTAGGATTATGATAATGATGTCACTGATTGTAAATTTTTCACATAGTAGCTTATAAGTATTGTATCCATAATAATATTAATATAGTGTTGATATAATACCACATTTGTAATCTAAAAATTTACATTTTCACAGCATTTGGTGGAACCCCAGCTAAGGAATCTCAATTTTTCAATTTCTTATAATTGCTACCTTTTGAATATTATGCAATTTGCTTTAGACCAAAATTAGAAAAAATAAAAGAAAGAAAAAGGAAATAATATGGAAAAATTAAAGAAGGAAAAGGATGAAGAAGTTGGCCATAACTTTTATTATGAAGGAGTAGTTGTTAAAGTAATGCAATACTTGGTAGAATAACCCCTCATCCTTAATAAAGAAAGACCAGCTCAAGAAAGACAACAGTTTTCCATGTAATGTTTGTATGCATTGCTACCATCTATGTAGAGCTATAGAACCTCTCTAAAGTCATGCCTTTTACAATTTTAAACTAGTTCTTCAAGCTGCCCATCTATAACTACAATGGAGCCAGTATCTTAGTACATAAATACACTTATGGATTAACGACCACATTTTCAATGTCCTTTTGATCTACCATTGTAAGATCAAATTCTTGTAAGATCACTAGCCACCATATGACATAGGCGCTCACCATTGGCTTGTTCAGTAGGAAGGGGATGGCACTATGGTCTATGTGCACAAACACCTTGTATCTAAGCACATAATGCCTAAACTTTTCTTGAGCAAACACCACTGCCATCAATTCTTTCTCTATGGTGTAGTTCAAGTGTGCATCCACAATGCTTCAACTAGCACAGTGGATGTAGTATGAACGTTTCTTATCATCTAACTGCATCAGCATAGCTCCCAAGGCATAATTCGATGTATCTATCATGATATGAAATAGTCTAGACTAATCAAGTGCTTGTAGAATTGGAGCTTCCACAAGCCTTTTTTTCAGTTACTAGAATGCTTTCTTACATTCTCTGGTCCAGACAAAGGGAGCATCTTTCTATGTTAGCTCAACCAACAGTTTTGTGCTCTTAGAGAAATTCTTTATGAATTTTTGGTAGTAGCCAATGTGTCCAATGAATGACCAAACACCTTTAACTATTTTCGAATAGCAAGTTATTCCTTAGATGATCCTTATTTTTTCAAGGTCCACCTCAATTCCTACTTGCAAGATTTTGTGGCCCAGTACAATGCCCTCCTAGACCATGAGATGACTTTTCTACCAATTAAGCCACAAGTTAGTTTCAACACATCGTTTCAGCACTTGCTTAAGGCAGTCCAAGGCTTGCTCAAATGTAGCTTCATAGGTGGAGAAGTCATCCATGAATACTTCCACACCACTACCAATCTGCTATTGAAAGATGCTTAAGACCAAGCATTGAAATGTGGCAAGTGCATTACATAGACCAAACAACATCTTGTGATATGCAAAAGTTCCCCAGGGACTTGTGAATGTTATCTTTGCTTTGTCCTCTGATGCAATTTGAATTTGGTTATAGCCACTATAACCATCTAGGAAGCTATAATAACAATGGCCTGATATTGTGTCTAGTACCTGGTCAACAAATGGCAATAGAAAATGATCCTTGAATGTTGCCATATTCAGCAACCTGAAATTAATGCAGACCCACCACTTACCACCTTTCTTTGGAACAATTATGAGTGGATTGATCCACTCACTATTGGCAATGGGATAGATGAACCCCACCTTGAGGAGTTGCTCGATTTCCTCCTTGATGATTTGCTTCAATTTGGGGTTCAACTACCTCTATGGCTATCATTTTGGCTTCATGGCCAAGTCAGTGTAAATGCAATGTTGGCATATCCTAGGATCAATCCCTATGAGTTCAGGATATGACCAAGCAAAAGCAGCTAACCATCTTTCAACTACTTTCAACAGCATTGATTATAATTGACTTCCTATTTTTTAAAAACACATACTCCATCCCAACTAGTAACATTTTCAGTTCAAGGGGTTGTTGCTTGAAGTTCCTAGAAATTTCCAACTCTCCCCAATAGGTATCATCATTTGTATCATCAGAGAGTTGGTGATGAACTTTCTCTAGTTCATCCATGCTCATGACATATTCACATGTCAAGCTTTCAACTAGTTCCATGCAAAGTGTGTTACTTTCTGAATCAACGGTCAGCCACTGGGTGCCCTTCTATTTTGTGGCTATTGCACACAAACACGTTTGAATTTCTACTTCTAGCACACACTATTTGCATGCAAAGATGGATACTTGCTTGATGGCCCAAAGTTTTTGCACACAATTGCACTTGCTATCACTATACACGATGCATGGAACTCTCTTCTTCTCAATCTTTCAAAATGCATTTTCTTTAAATATCTCTAGGGAAAGATCTCTAATGCCCATTCTTGCATCAACTGTGCTTAGCCATGCCCTTCCCATCATGATTGGGAAGTCCCCTTTATAATTCTCCACTTTGATTACCAAGAAGTCGACAGGATAAGACCACCCATAGATAGTGGTCACAATGTCCTCTACCAATCCCAATGGAATAGTGATGGACTAGTCTACCAATTCTAATTTGATGTTGCTCTTCTTGAGAGGAGGTAGGTTCCAGGTAGTGTACATCTCATGAGAAATCAAATTAACACCAGAATCAGAATTGAGAAGAGCCTTGCATAGTTTATTCCCAATAATCTACAAATAAATCAAAGGTCTTCCAAGATCGACTAATTTCCTAGGAAGGTTTCTTGCTTGGATCCAATCAGACACAATGTGAGTAAGCATTATGGTATGGATCCTTGGTAGAGTTTGGTTTAAACGAGGCCTACAGGAATTTGATATGGAAGAAGAGGCAAGAGCAGGGTTGTCAACTATGGGTATATCTAAAGGCTTAGGTGGACTGAAAGGTTGAAAGAAAGGTATTTTCTTTGATCAATCATTTGAGCCCTCCAATGAATAATTTGGTTGTAGAATAATAGCCCTCGTTGCATTACGTTATTGTGGTTGAGTAGGCAGTTCACCCTACATTGGTGAAGCAAGTGGTAGTTATGCAATTGAAGGAGGAATGTGTGTAGGGTTAGGAGGAGGATAAGGATAAGAGGTAGCATCCCTTCTTTCATGTGGAGAAGTTGTTGATAATAATCAAAAGGGTGGTAGTAAGGCTAAATATTAGAAACGTAATAGGAAGAGTCATGTGGAGACATGGGTTGCTGAATGTGGTAACCATATGGATCAGGCTACCAGCAAGGGTATTATTGCCTTGGTGGTGAAAATGCTCATGATTGTTGGTACTATTCATACAGTTGCGGTGGAGCTCCACTTGGATAATATAGTGGTTGTTGGTGAAACTGCCTAAGATTACCTTGAGGGTAAGGCAACCTTCTAGATGTTTGCCTTTGTGTAAGTCATGGATGTAAGGCATACACCCCAAACTCCTGAAGATGTGACACAATAGGGCAACATCCCTTAGGATGTGCATACTAACAAATGTCACATCCAAAATCATCATCTAATTCGCTATCCACAACCTCTTCTATTCTAGCAATTTTTCCCTTACCTTTGTAATATGCACAATCAATTTCCTTGCGCCTCCTACACTCATGGTCACTACCTTGTTCTTTGGAATGTTTAGCGGTTTTGAGGACAACTTGAAATTTTCTATCCATAAAGTCTTTTAACTAATCAACCTTGGCTAAAAGTTCAAATTGGAATTGTTGAAGTGGCAAAGCTTTCTTATGCTGCTACTCATCAAATATGCATTCTTCCTCACTGTCGCAAAATCAAACCTTCCTCTTGTGAATGGAAGGATCACAATTGTACTCCTCTACACTTTCTCTTTTTCTTAGTTTACCTTCCTCTTTGGCAAATTGCTCTATTAATTTTTGTACTTGATGGAAAATTAGTTCTGACAATCGCCCTTGGGCATAGACATCAAGGATTTTGCTCATTTCATTACGAACCCTATCTACAATGTGGTGAAGTTGAGCCAATTGAGAGTAACCATGGCCAGGGCATTTGTGCATCAAGGTATAGTATCGACCAATGGCAACATTTGAGGGTTCTTATATTCCTTGTTTCCATCCTTGAATTTGTTTCCTTAAGTTGGACACCTTGGAGTACGTTTAATACTTATCATTGAACATCTTAAGCATGGTACTCCATCATTTGATAGATTCTGGTTCTAAAGATTGGTACCAATTTCCTGCTTCTTGAATGAGTGCCCTAGGGAACAACTTAAGTTTCTACCACTCATTCTCTATGTTTTGTAAGGCACATGCATCTTGAAAGGCTTGAAGATGATTTTGTAGATCAGAGTTATATCCTCCTTCAAATTGAGGAATATTGTTCATGTCTAACCATTTAATCTGACAGTCTTTCACATGCCTTGTTGGGATTCTGATTGCCTCTGCGATGTTAAGCATACCTCAAGTAGCAAATAGAGGCTCATCAAGGCCTTGAGCATGGTGCCTACGATGCCCACTCCTACCCCTTCATTCATGGCAATGTGCCTCTCTTGAATGTCTGTGTCCTTGATCTTGCCTATCTCGACGATTCCCTTGATTATGGTGGTCCCATCAGTCATTGCGCTCATTTCGATCACCTCCATCACAATCTCGCCCTTCTATGATCACAATCAAAGCTAGAAGAAGAAGAGAAGGACAAAGGGGAAGAGGAAAAAGAATCAGTACCATCATGGTGCCTACTACTGCCTCTTCGACAATCACGACCACGATCATAATCATGCTTCTTATCAACATCCCTATCTTGACTTACCCCTCCAAATCCTTCTTTGTCATTAGATCCCTTGTTACCAAAATCAAGATTGTAAATTGTGGAGTGCAGATTTTGGTTTTGACCTCCATTACCAAAGTTAAAGAGAGGAGCATTATTGTATGGAAAATCTCCAAAGAAGGGTTCTCCACTAGCTTGTTGGTACAATAGGAATGGAGGATCATTAAGCCCTTTTTCCTTCAAAAATTCATAGCGTTGTTCCAGCTGCCAATCTCGTAGGTGTTGTGCTTCAGTGGGATGATAATCCCTGGCATCGACATCTTCCACATTATACTCCCCATGGCCATCTTGAAGACCACATTGTGCAAGCATTTGATAGAGCATTACAAGAGTAGCACGATCGGGCAACAACACAATGTTACCCTCCATGTCATGCCACTGCAGCTGTTCATCTTAGTGTAGGATGAAGGTGAAGTTTGACACATACTTATTGGGGTGAGTATACATGATTCGATACTATTGAGACTTTATCAAATGAACATTATCAACGTTGGACAGAGAAGTGCTTCTGTGAGAAGAAGACATTTTCAGTTAGCGAAATAAAAATCACAGTGTGCTCTAAGAATTTGTTGTAGTAATTGTGAAATAAGATATGACTCCTCGGTTCATTCCAACGATTTAAATACTTTCACTAGGTCCTAGTTAGCGCACAAAACAACAAAAAGGTCCTCAGCAATAGTGCTAATTATGAGTGGCGAGGTACCCATATGCCCAACCATACAATTCACTAAGGTGTTACGCGCAATCCAATCAAATTCCATGGGCCTATAGTTATCTCGTATAGTAGTTTCTCTAGGAAGTGAAACGACGTTGAGAATGTTCATTGTCTTCTCAACTACACTTGTAAGGCTCAAGGATATGGTTTAAGTGTAACTGAGGTATATGAATTTTTGTCATTTTATATTTTATGGATGTAATTACCTACAACAAGAATAAGCTGTAGATTGAAAACTAATGTCTATTGCCTAACTAGCCTAACACAAGTAACTGCCCCACTTTCCTGAACACATATAGCACTACTGGGCTACCAAACATTAAGCGTTGCTAGGTTACCAAGTACTATATGAATGCTTGAAGTGGTCGTGCTCGTGTTCATTGACTGCTAGAAATAAATTACTTAATCAAATGCATTAAAGTAAAGAACAAGAAAGTAAAATGCATTAAAGAAAACATTAAGCTATTCTTGGTGCTGCAAGAATTGTCAAAAGAGTTTGTTTTATTCTCATCACACTGCTGCACTTAGGTACATCAATGCTTGAACAAAGAACGATACACACTTCAGACTCCTTCTGCAAGCACTCGGAAAACATTTTAACTCTAGGGAGAAGAAACAGCAAGAGCTTTGCTACCTTGCTTGAAAATTGAAAACTAACTAATGAAAAACTTTTGAAAACTAGAGCCCAGGCATGGTATTTATAGACTTGGGGAACATACCCTGACGTTGGATCCAGGCCTTGACATCGCATACGCAACATTGCAGCCCTGACATTATGTACCCGTCGTTGCGGCTGACATTAAATGATGATTCATCAACTACAAAGGTCAAACAGACTATAAAAAGGCAAGTGTTGTAAAGTCCATGTATTATTTGAGATGGTAAGAAAATTTTTCCTTTTAAATTATAAATTGATGATGCTTTTGTAAAACTATCTCAACTCATGTTCATAATATCTTTATGCATTGCATTGCAAATGCTTATATTTAGATTGTATTTTAGGTAGCTATAGATAATTTTGTAATGCCAAAATATTTATAACATTGGGTATAGCTTGGACATGGATTGATGACACATTATTCACTAATAAAATTTTGAGTACATTGCTAGCACATGTGATCATTGGAATTTGAAAGGAAATCAAACACCATCATGGCTAAAACATTACAAAGAGAAAGTAATTTGGAAAGAGTATGGTGATTAGGTGTAAACTGATGGCATGATTCTTGAGACCGACACTTCCCACTAGATGATGATCCAACACTTTTCAAGCAACTTTTGCTATTATGAACAAGGATGTCAAACTTGCATTATCATTTAATGAAGTGAACAAAATTTTGAGGATGCATGGAAATAATGGAGAAAATGTTATAAGTTGTCTCTCCCAATCAAAGTTAATTAGAGATTGTCTTTCAACTTTCAATTAGTCAAATGATTATGTACATAGAATATGTGCAGTAGGTGAAGATGCCCCCCAAAAACACAGGCAAGAATATCATTTTTTTATTTTTTATTTTTTTTTTGTACAACATAGGGAGACACACTCATCCCTTAACAATTACATCTTAGTTAAAGGGTATCCATAACTTAACAATTACATCATTATTGGCCTAGAAGATTTAAAGACAGATACTTTCCCAATATGTGTGACTATGATAGTATCTCTGATTTGCCAAGATCATCTTAATTGTACCTTCAAAAAAATTTTAAAAAAAACCTTTAAAACAAGTATCTAAATTTTCCTACAATATAATATTGTACATCTCATACAACCTACAATACAACAACCTCCCTAAATATTCTAATTAAAATTAATGGTGGCATAAAATAGGACTTGTCCCAATTACTAAGCTTTACATGGTAGGAATTTAAATAAACAATAAACAGTCATTAGAGTGATAATGCCTTGATTATAGCTTGAACTTGCAACTTGTTAAAAGAGTTGTGCCTCATTTCTCTGTTGCGTACTGGAGCTGAAAATCCTAGCGTAACAGAAACTAAGAAAATTTATGATTGCGGTAGGGTTTCACTCACCCTACCCATCATTGATGATGATGTTTGCAAAATCTCTACTTCTTTGCAGCAATCTTGAATTCAGTCCTTGCTTCTCCCTTCCTTTTGCTGCTGTGCAGCCTACTTCAATGTTGAAGATGCAATCTGCATATTCAATTGCTGCTACTCACACTTTAATGTTCAAGATGCAAACCGCATATTAAACCGCTACTTGCACTTCAATGTGGAAGATGTGATCCGCATATTTACTTGCTATTTGCACTTTAATGTTTAAGATGAACCGCATACTTAATTGCTACCAATAATGTGAGTCGTATGTTTAGGTGCAAGACACAGTTTTAAGGAAATCATCAATAATGTGAGTCGTATTTTTAGGTGCGAAACACAGTTTTAAGGAAATCCTGCAACTAGCATTGACACACACTATGAAATCCTGGTTTCCGTCAATGTTAGCATTGCAAACAACCATGGCTCGCATATATTGGCAGAACGTAATGCGACCCACTGCATATACATGCCAATATATAATTTCTGGTTTCTCGCAATATAATTTTTCATATTGTGTGTTGTTGCGATTCGCATGCCATGAAATTTTTGACTGCAGTAGCCTACGATCTGCATGTTTAGGCATGTTTTTGAAACAAAACAGTGCGACGACATGCTAGTCATCTGTTCTCGCACTATTACTATAATTTACATTAAAAAATAATTATCTAAGACTCGTAAAACACAATTTTAGTTGATTTAATTTGGAAAATATCAGAATAGTTTTCAAATTCATTGATAAAATTAAAGGCCATAGTATTCAATAAAAATTATGTTAGATTTAAATAGGGCAAAATGTAACATTGCTAGCTTTTCTGAAATTTTAAAATAGACATAAGCACATACTACATGCTATCTGGTATTCTATAACTAACACATGACATCTTCCAATCATAGTTTCCTATCTAATGATGTAAAATGTAAGTTACATTCATAAGAATGTCATCAAATGAGCTACTAATTCATGGTAGATTGGGGATTAGAGGACTATCCCTGTTTCTCTTAGCCTTCTTCACTCCAATATGCAAGCAAAGAGAAATTTATTTATAAAAAAAAAAACAAAACATAATGTACATTATTTTAAGAACCATGGCTAACCAACGAAATACTATTGTTTTCTTCTTTAAAAAGTTTTCTTGCATAGTTATGACTAGAAAGCTTTTGTGTAGTAAGTTTGGAAGGACTATTCTAGCTAGACAATCTTTTTTCGCTCACCAATCTATCTAAGTTACTTGTAAATGAAAACTTTGATTCCAACAATTCCACATATTTTTCTATTTCTAAAATAGTCTCCTTGTGTGTGGGCAATGTCTTTGCCAATTTTGTTTCCCATTGTGCATTTGCTTTATCTTTGTCTAGCTCCATTTGTTGATTTGTATTGTCAACCATGTCCACCTCATTGGTGATAGACCTCCCGCTAGTTGATCCCAATGTCTTTGGTATGATTCTAAGTTCTGAAGCATCTTCTTATCCAGGGAATTGATGTGGCTGGAATGAATTTAGTTCCATAGACATACACGAATTGTAAAACTCATCTTGGAAGAAGATGAATACATTGGTAAGACACTTGAACTTAATAAGAACATTCATTGAGTGCTTACAAAAATGGCCAAGGCAAGACCATTTACACTCACAAGATATACTCAAAGAAAATACCTTTGAAACCATGACCAAGTGTTTGGCCTCAAATTTTTTTTGACTTAAATTTTTTTTGACTTCGCACAACATATTCATCTTCCTTTTCCACAACTTGGATATAGTCAACATCAAATATTTGTAAAGCCTTTTCCCATGACTTCTTATTGAAATATCTCTCTTTCTTATTTACCCAATATCCTATAGATTTAATTCTAGAATTGTTCCAATAATATAGCTCAACCTTTGTCAAGCTCCATATAAGCTAGTCAATCCGTTAGTATTTTGTGTTTCTTATATATCTTACAACTTTTTCCTTCACAAATTCATGATGTGACTCAATAGCATTATTTTTGTATTGCTATGCATATGAAATACCATGTAAGGCTTTACCCCACATTCTTAACAACAAATGATTAAAGACAAAAATTTGTAATAAACAATTAGGCAAAGAGTCTACAACTATGAATATGAACTTTTATGTAATGATAATAAGAAATAAAAACTCCCTAAATTTGTCTCCATTTAGCCACTATTGTTTTAAGTATTTAATGAAATCTGAGTTCTCCTGAAACCTATCAACAAATTTTTTTCTTTCCACAACAACATCTACAATAGTCTTGCATTCATTTATAATATGATTAAGATGATCATCCATTGCTTTATTTTGATTCAAATCTCTAACTTTGGTTGTCAAGTTCTTCCTCCATGCCCTTCAAATAGGCTAAAGGCATAGAAAAATCCAGCTTCCAAAAACTAACATGATAAATCATCAAACTTTAGCGTAGGTTCAAATATCTCAAACTAAGGTAGTGTGATTTCTATTATGTTTTCAAACACCTTTAAAGTTACCTCACTGCATTCATTTCTGTCTTTGAGTCATTTAGCATGAAAACATTCATTGTTTAATTATGCTTCTTAGCCTTGCCTCTTCGGAGTAGCTTTAAAAGCCAACCTTTGATATCAATTTTCATGCACCGTGAGGATATCACCCATGCGACTAGGAGCCCATTGTAGTATGAATCAAAAGCCATCACCATGTGAAGATGGAACTGCAAAGACAACCATACATATGTAATAAGATAATGTCTTATTCTATTATTACATCAACAATTTTTAAAATGGAATAATAGAACCTTTTGTTTAACCTTACACCATATTTTTTGGTGTTGAAAGTGGAATCCATTGCAAGGATACTACATTGAGATAGAGCTATTGTCTTTTTTAGCATCCAAGGTGATTGTAACCCAATGATCAATGTGACACCTTTTTCTTAGTTCTCTTCCTGGTAGTAAAAAAAAATCACTGGTCATTTGGTACCATAACCAAGTGCTAATTTTATCATGCTCACTTTTCTTGTAATTATTGGTTACATTTTTGCAAATGTTGTAAATGTCCTTTTTAACAAGAAAGATATTCCTCTTCCTTGATAGCCCAAACTCTTGTCCTCCCTTAAAAAGATCTTTGATATACCTCTCATAGATCAAATTTATTGGAAATCCTTCCTTCCATAAACATGTTATCTTCTAATTCACAGCAGCAAAAATATGTATGGATTATGAGTTTCTTTTTATCTGTGATGAAACCTAGTAAGCTGAGATAGTAAGCTCCTTATGTGTCAACATGATTTATTTCTTTATATATAATACATGCAACATGTTCTACTCCTCACATATAGCAAACTATGAAATGACATTGATAACCCGTCTTTCTTCCTATCTTGTTTCATTTTCTACCTTCCCTAGGTGCTATGCCTGTAGTAACATTAGGTCCATACTGGCAATGATAATTGATACAAATAACATATTTAAATAAGAGTCGTAGTATTATAAATTGTAAATCTTCGTATTATAAAAAGTAAATGATGAATATAAAACACTTGTGAATAACTTACAATATCTAGCTTTTGTAATGGTTTGCTCGTGAGAGTGTCTCCTTTCTTCATTTTTGTTGGTTTTTAGTTCTATAAAATATTAGCAAGGAAAGATCTCATTCTTTGGTTCAACATCAATAAAATCTACCTCTTTCTTTATATATTTAACCAAATGCATCATCATAGAAATAAGATCATTGAATATCATCTTTTGAAAAATGCCCTCTTGGTGGATTTTCTATTTCTTGTTGCCACATTGTTTCCCAAAAACTTGAATGCTTTCATCTTCTTCACATTCTTCAAAGATTTTAGACACTACATATCCAACATATCTATAATTGAGATACCATTTTCAAAACTTACACAAACATAAGATGCCTACAATAAGAGCAAGCACTATACCTTATTTGCAAACCTTATTATAGAAGTCTTACAAAGTGTACAATCTGTTATGCAAAGGTGCTTCTTCAAAGCTTTCAATTTGTCAATAAATCTCTTCAGTAGCATTGGCCTTGATTGACAATGTGATTTCTCCTATGATGCTCTTCACTCCCTTGCCATGCTCTGCATTCTCCTAGCTACTTGAGAAATGGTAAAAATGATGGGATAGAGTGTTTGCGGTGATTTTTATTTTTTACCTCATACTATGCACTACAACCTTATGCATGTTGCATATATATACTACAAGCCAAGTGTGACTTGCAATTTAAAACAAAAGTTGTGAGTCACTACAAGTAGCATTGATGCGCAATCCAAACCAAGAGACATGGCAACCATCTGGAAGGCAAAAATTTCTTGCTAAATGTGGACTGTGAGAGGCTACAAGTACCACTATTGCGTAATCTCAACTGGAAGACATAGAGATCTTCCAGAAGGCAAAATTGCTTACAATATTCAACCACCGAAAGGTATGAAACCTTTCAAATTTTTGTCCACCAAACACTATGAAATCTTCCAAAAGCTTGCTAAAAGTGAATTGCCAAAGGCTACGAGCAACAATCTCAACTAGAAGACATGAAGACCTTTTGGAAGGTAAAAAACACTTGAAATTTTCACCCACCAAAAGGTACAAAACCTTTCAAAAGCTAATTGAACATGAACTTTGAGAGGCTGTGAGTAGTACTATTGCACAATCTCAATAAGAAGACATGAAGACCTCTCAAAAGGTAAAAAATTATTGAAATTTTTGTGCACGGGAAGGCACAAAGCCTTTCAAAAGCCTGCCAAAAGAGGACCATAGGAGGCTATGAGAAGCACTATCATGCAATCTCAACTAGAAGACATGAAAACCTTCCAAGAGGTAAAAAAATGATTGAAATTTTGGTTCACTAGAAAGCACGAGACATACCTAAAGTGTACTAAAAGTGGACTATGAGAGGTTCCAAGTAGCACTGTCACACAATCTAAACTAGAAGACATGATGACCTCCCATAAGGTAGAAAATGATGGAATTTTTTGTTCACCGAAAGGCACAAAACATTCCAAAAACCTATTGAACGAGGATTACGAGAGGTTACAAGTAGCACTATCATGCAATCTCAACCCAAAGACATAGAGACATCTTTGAAGATAAAAAATGATTAAAATTTTTGCTCACTAGAAGGCACAAAACACTCCAAAAGCTAGTTAAACATGGACTATAAGAGGTTGTGAGTAGCATTGTTGCACAATCTCAATTGAAAGACATGGAGACCTCCCAAAAGCAAAAAATGCTTGAAATTTTTGCCCACCAAAAGGCACAAAACATTTCAAAAGCCTACTTAAAGTGAATTGCGAGAGGCTACGAGTGGCACTATCATACAATCTAAATCAAAAGACATGGTGATCTCCCAAAAGGTAAAAAATAATGGAAATTTTTATCTACCAGAAGACACGAAACATTCTAAAAGCCTATTGAATGAGGACCAAGATAGGCTATGAATAGCACTAGCATGCTGATGAGTGGCGAGGTACCCCTACACTCAACCATACGAATACGAGCGTTACATGAGTTTAAGGGTGAGAGAGATTAACTAAGAAAGCAATAAATAACAATTAAGTAAATGATTAAGCTAAGTGAATGCTGCAATGATAAACTAATCTTGATCTTTATTTTCAGTCATGTGCGTGTCCAAGTATGTCACACTCGAATAAGGATGCCGTACAATTACATTCACCACACTGCGGGGCATACACGGAGAGGAAAAGGGTTGAGAGAGAAAAAATGAAAACTAAAATCAAAACTAACTCTAAAGACTTCCTAACTGCCTAACTCATCTGTCTACATCTTACTTATAGATGAGGAGACAGGTCGCGATATCGCAATCGCCCCAAATGACGACTCATCATACCCGCACGACTGAATGAAAACTCATCCTCGAGTTATAATGATTACACAGTGGATAGGTATGGGATTATTAGACGGGAAAAATGGGATTATGCCACAATGTGGAATGAAAAAAAATGAAGACACAACACAAATAATGTTCTACATCTACAAAAATGGGTGGAACTCATGCAGTTCCAGGTGGTGGTGGCTCCTCCATTGGTGCTTCCCTTTGTCTTGTGCTCCAGGTTTTGAGACTTGATGGTGTTGGAGTATGGCCTGGAGCTTCTCCTCTTCTGTTCGAAGGTCTTGTGCTGTCCATGCTAATGTTCCAATGTTTGATGGAGTTGGCACTTCCCACAGATAGGCTAGTTGTGGAAACATTTGATTGGCCTTGACATACCAAGCAGCGGACACCCGTCGTTCCTACTCATAAGCTCTAGCTTTATCCTTGTACTCTTGAAAATTTGCTAGCTGTTGAGCCAAATCTGTTGTGACACCTTTCTGTCCTTAGTAGCTGGCTTTCACCACCTCGAGTTTAGAATTTGTGATCTCCATTTTTTCCAACAACTTCTTGCATTCTACAAATTCTGCTTCATATTTGATGTGGGTGGTTGCTACCTACTGCTCAAGCTCTATCCTCAGGTGTCCTACTATTAACATGGCAAGGTTGGCATACCTCAGATTTGCCAACTCCATGTATTCGATCAAATCTTAGATCTGCAGGTCCTGACTTTTAACTTTCGCTTGGTGGGCAAAGGCATATGTGTCCAATATGGCTCACCAGTCAGTGTGTTGGGCACTAATAGCATTGATGTGGGCCTTGGCCATATGTATCTCCTTTTCTAGGATTTTCTTATATATTCCCACCTGGTCGCGGAAGTCCTCCTTCAGCTTTTCATGCTGTTTAGCCTCATTTTGCCATGCGCTTATCTCAATGATTAACTTTTGACGAATGGCATGTACCTTCTCCATTGAGAGGGTTCGATTCTCTCTGGCTAAATAGCTTACGTCTCAGTTGACCCGGATGAATTGTTCTCGCAATTGATGGAAGTGTTCCTCGAGAACATTCTTTTGCTTTTCCACAACAATCAACCGAAGGTTGTCTGCAACAAGCTATTTATTTTCTTCCTGTAAGCTGTTGAGTTCCTTAAGATGCCCATGAGTTTGAGCCTGTGCTGTGGAGGCATCCCAAAAAGCCTTCTCTATTTCATTAGCCACCTTTTTATTCTCTGCTATTAGCTTGGTTAGATGCTTAGTTCCGAAATTATCTAACTGGTCTACAGGAACAAATTGCAAAGGGTCCCACTGTTCTACTTGTAAGGCCACAAGCTACTCTTGTAATTTCTGCACTTCTACTTCAGCGTACTCGGCCCTCACTTCTGTTAAGACTAGCTTCCCCTTTGTGGAAATGAGGTCTGACTGAATTGCTGTAACATCCTGAGGGATGTCAAATAGGGACATCATTACTTGCTCTATTTGGAGTAATTCATCAAGCGCATCCTCATGTTCTGCAGGAGTCATTGAGGTTCCAACCAAAGTTTGAGCATCCCGTGCTCCTGTGAGATATGCTGGTGGCATAACAAGTATATTGAATGATTCTTTGATGTGTTCTATGACCACTTCTGCAACTCCTGCAGCATCTTCATGTTGCATGACCACCACAGTGGCCCCTTCACCAGTCTCTAATTACACCTAGAAAGATGCCGCATTTCCTGAGATCTGTTGTGACCATCTACTTTTCCCTCCTCTTATGGGAATAGACACTTTACCCCTTGTGTGATCCAAAGAAACGGTAGGATGAATGGCATCATCAATGACACGGAAGAGGTTTACATCATCATGACTTCCCCAACTAACCATCTCAGCGATGGCCCTGAGATGACTCATCGACAGTCTATAGTCTTGCATGGTGGCAACTGATCCTGGCCTGTGCTAGGCCCTACTTCCTGTTGTTGGCTGGGTCCTATGCTTGGAGGTTGGCTGGGTCCTGCAAGTTGATTTGCAGTTACTCCAGCCATCTGTTCTTCTTCTTCTTCAGGTCCCAGCATCTCACCAATGATTTTCCTTGGAGCTCGCTGAAACACCACAAAAATTTTGGCTAACACTTGAAGACAGAAATTAAGCTAAGTCATGTTGGTCCTCAGCATGACCAAGCGTGAAAGCCTCAGAATAGCATCAAACGAAGTCAAAGAGAGCAAGTAAAAGTTCCTTGGGACCCACAGAAGACTACGAGGACATCTGGCCTCAAACTTGGCAAATCTTGAGCTCAAAATACTTGGTTTTCACTAAGTA
>MNCI01003573.1:170563-199215 GCA_015680685.1 Gnetum montanum | reverse complement strand
GGATGGACTTGGTCCTGATCTTGGAACGATGGGTTAATGACACCTTAATCATGTTTTACACGCAGGATTCATTGTGCCCTAGGTCAGTTACCTCATGTCCCGATCTCTACGATCCCTTTCTATGCTTTGTCTCATCTCACTGTTCATGTAATTATAGCTCGTGTCCCATGTAGCATAGAATTTTCATCTCATTCCAGTGATATTTACATGTGTGTGTTTTGTGGAGTTAGTACGGATTACATTTAACCCTTCTAGTGCCCACAGACACTTTAAGTGTGATTACACAAGGGCATAATAGGTTGAAACCTACTTTGGGGAGGACCCACTTGTGTAATTTTGTTGTAATCTCCATTAATTCTCTAGCTAGAACACACAATTTCTTAACCTCAGCTTAATTTTCATAAGTTTCTTTCCCAATTCTTAACCCTCAAAACTTTAACGTTCCAATGTACCATTATATTCCCTTTTCTTCATAACCGCCAAATTTTTAATTGCTAAATTCACATCGTTATCATTCAAAGTGCCTCTCGAATTCATGTAATTACCCTTGCATATATTAATCCTTGTCCATGTCTTCGTTTTACACCAATAATTTCAAGAAAATCATTAAAAATTTGGTCTTTTTCATGTGTCTCACCTTAGTTGGGACGAGATATCACGTACGCGATATCGCATCCCACGTGATATTGCGTACGCGATGTACCGTACATGATATCACGTCCTATTTACCTATAAATAGGAACCCCCGCTGCAACACTTAGCATCATTTGGTCATTTACACGGGGGGAATTTTTGAATTTTTTCTCTGTGACTTGCGTTTGCGTGACCCTTGCTTTTTCACTCATATTTTGCACGCTGGTGCTTCGATTTTAATTCCGTTTGAACCTGCTTGAACCCGAAGTGTTCAGTTTAGTCATGGGGGAGAGACACTTGCCGAAAAGTGCCTAACTTTTTTGAAATTTATCATCGCCCAAAGGACATCAATTAGGGTAATTAATACTAACACTTAGAAAAATTGTGCCAAAAATTATATAACCCTTAAGTACGCAGGGAAATTAACAATGAAACCCACCTAAGTCATAGGACCCATCATTATAATTTTTGGGCATGATCACACAATAACATAAGATCTTCAATTAAAGGCATGTAGTAAGGTATAACTTGAATTTGAAAATAACCTTACTAACGTTTGGCCCGTGTGATTGCAGATGGCCCTGAAACGTTCACAGCAGAAGGGTCCTGCCCAAGGTGGAGCGAAACAACCTAGGAGAGGTAGAAGGCAAGGTCCTGCCGGACAACATACCGAACAAGAGTGCACTCATTTAGTATCCATCAAGAAGAACCTCCTACTAGACGATCCGGGCAAGCAGAAGGAGGAGTTGCTGCTACACTTAAATCGGTACAACAACTCACGTTGCCCCCGGAATGTGTTCAGGCTATTCATACGAAGTCCACAATTGCTTCGGTGATTGTGGAACTTAACTTCGAATCTTTCATAAAGTTCACTCCTGAGGCTGTTAGGGATCACCTTAAAGGGTCTCCCTTATAGCCTGTTCTCTCTAAAAATGGTGCCTGGTACTTAGGTAAAACATACCTGTTCTGGCACAATAAGAAGCAAGGCACCACGGTTAACATCGGTGGTGTGACAGTAGATTTTTCTGCACAGGCAATTTCGAAAGTGTTAAACCTTCCGAATTCAGGCCCCCATGTTACTCGGTTATCCACCCGATCAGACCCTGATGTGCGAAAAGATTGGTTAGAGAAGGCTTATGGCAGAGATAAAGCTTTTGGTGAGCTAACGACGGAAGAGAGGGTTTATTTCAAAATCGGAACCTATCACCTCTTCCCCACAAAAGGCTTGAAAAGAATATCAACGTATGCAACAAGAGGATGTGCAGTGTTGATGGGAAAGGTTAATGCTAACCTTCCCCATCTATATTTGACGGACATCCTAAGGTGATTCGAAGAACGGAAGTCAGGGAAGATGACACTCCCTTTTTCCTGCCTTATCAGAAAACTATGCCGATGGGCTGGTATTCGGGGATACACAAATGACGTCCTCCGAAAAGCCCAAAATGCTTCTTATGCTGAATTATTAAAGGCGCCAGCTCCAAGAAAGAGCATTGGCGAAGAGCTGGGACCAGATGAAGAAGAAGAAGAACAGATGACTGGATCACCTGCAACTCAACTTGCAGGACCCAGTCAACCTCTAGCCACAGGTCCCAGCTAACAACAAGAAGCAGAACCCAGCACAGGCTAGGATCAACCGCCACCGCAAGACTACAGACCGTCGATGAGCCATCTAAGGGCCATTGCCGAGACGATTAGTTGGGGAAGTCGTGATGACGCAAACCTCTTCCACGTCATCGATGATGCCAACCAGCCTACTATTTCAATAGATTGCACACGGGGTGAGTTATCAATGCAAACAGGAGGAGGGGAAAGCAGATGGTTACAACAGATCTCTAGACATGTGGCATCTTTTCAAGTGCAGTTAGAGACTGGTGAAGGAGCCACTGTGGTGGTCATGCAACACCAGGATACCACGGGAGCTACTGAAGTGGTCACTGACCACATCAAAAAGTCTTTTAACGTGCCTATTGTACCACAGGTAGATCTTTTAGGAGCACGGGATGCTCAAACTATTGCCGGAACCTTAATGACTCTTGCAGAACATGAGGATGCATCGGACAGATTGCTTCAAACAGGACAAGTTTTGATGTCCCTGTTTGACATCCCCCAGGATGTAATGATAATTCAATCAGACCTCATTTCCACAAAGGGGAAGTTGGTCCTATCCGAAGTAAGGGCAGAGCATGCTGAAGCTAAAGTGCAGAAACTACAAGAGCAGCTCGTAGCCATACAAGCAGCACAACGGGATCCTTTGCGATTTGTTCCCGAAGACCAACTAGACAATTTTAGAACCGAGCAACTAACAAAACTAATTGCCAAAAATAAGAAGGTGGTAGAAGAAAAGGAGATGGCCACTTAGGATGCCTCTGTAGCTCAAGCGCAAACTCATGTGCATCTTAAGGCACTCAGGGCTTTACAAGAAGAGAATAAGCAGTTGGTTGCAAATAAACTTCGGTTGACTTCTGTGGAGAAGCAAAAGAATGTTCTCGATGAACACTTCCATCAGTTACAAGAATAGTTTATTCAGGTCAACTGAGATGTAAGCTGTTTAGCCAGAGAAAATCGAACCCTCTCAATGGAGGAGGTACGCGCTATTCGACAAAAATCAGCCATCGAGATTAGCGCGTGGCAAAATGAGGCTAAACGACATGAGAAGCTGAAGGAGCATTTCCGTGTTCAGGTGGGGTTGTACAAATAAATCCTGGAGAAGGAGATCCATATGGCCAAGGCTCAAATCAACAACATTAGTGCCCAGCACACTGATTGGGGGGCCATATTGGACACTTATGCCTTCGCCCACCAAGCGGAAATTAAGAACCGAGACCTGCAGATCTAAGACTTGACTAAATACATGGAGTTGGAAAACCTTCAATATGCCAACCTAGCCATGTTAACAGCAGGGTGCCCGAGGTCAAAGCTCAAGCAGCAGGTAGCTTCCACCCATATCAAATATGAAGCAGAATTTGCAAAGCGAAAGAAGTTGGCTGAGAAACTAGATGTCGCAAATTCTGAACTCATGGTGGTAAAAGAAAGCTACCAAGGATAAAAAGATGTGGTAACCAACTTGGCTCGATGGCTAACAGAGCTTAACAAATACAAAGACAAAGCCAGAGCCTATGAAGAGGAATGACGAGTGTTCACGACATGGTATGTCAAGGCTAATCAGATGTTTCTGCAACTACCCTGTCTGTGGGAAGTGCTGACTCCATCAAACATCGGAGCATCAGCATGAACAGCACAAGACCCCCGGACCGAAGAGGAGAAGCTCCAGGCTATTCTTCAGCATCGTCAACCTTCAAAGCTTGGAGCATGTGACAAAGGGAAAGCACCCATGGAGGAGCCACTGCCACCAGGAACTACATGAGTTCCACATTTTTGTAGTTGTAGTATTTTTTCTCTGTGTTGTGTCTTTCCACACTGCAGCACTAGTCCATTTCTTTTTCCAGTTAATAATCCCATACCTATCCACTGTCTAATCACTGAAGCTTGTTCTCCGTGTAACTCGAGGACGAGTTTTTATTCAGTCGTGGGGGTATGATGAAACGCGATTCTCATAGGCCGTGATATCGCATCCCCCGTGATATCGCGTACGCGATATCGCATCTTCCCTACAATATCGCTTACGCGATATCACAGTCCGCCTCCATATCTATAAATAAGATGCGGCTCTCCCTTGTTAGGGATCCCAGTTTTAGAGTAGCGAAGCTCTGGCAGTTTGATCCCTCCAAAGTTAGATTTTTTCTCGTGTCTACCCGTAGTGTGATGAATGTAATTGTACGGTGTCTTTATTCGAGTGTGCCGTACTTGGACATGCACATGACCGGCAATAAAGATCGAGATTACTTCATCATTGCAACATTCACTTAGTTTATTTATTATTTATTTAATGTTATTTATTGCTTTCATAGCGCGGTGTTGATTTGTTATTTATTTAATGTTTTTCCATTGCCTTCAGGAGTAGCATAGATTAGGAAACACATCAAACACCTCACTCTGGACTAAACCATACATGACAAAGCTAATAACTAGTCCAGGTGGGAAGACAGTGAACTGCAACCTAAGGCTAACTGTCTAGATGCCACAACTAGTCCATTTGCTAAGTTCGACCAGATCGCGCATACACGCTTGTATTCGTATGGTTGAGTGTAGGGGTACCTCGCCACTCATCAGCTGCTAATAAGGGAGGAGAGAAATAACTAAGTAACTAATTTAATTTGACTACTTATTAACTAGGCTCTAACTGATCCTAGCACCAGTTTCCGTTCTCACTTGCCATACACATCTTGAACTAGCGCAATGCTACTAGGATTACCAAACGCTAATCGTTACTAGGTTACTAAGTGTTACATGCATGCTCGAAGTGATCGTACTGTGTGTGCTTACTTATGAGAGTTGTGGGGTGAGAGAGAATCATTAATTAACTAAGGCAAGCATTAAGTAACAGTAATTAACATTAATTAATCTATTCTAAATGCTACAAGGTTTATCACAAAGTTCGTCTTTATTGTCGTACATAAGGTGTGCTCAAGTACACAATGCTCGAATAAAGATCCGTTCATTTTATGACTCCTACTGCGGGCATGCAAAAATAATTCTAACTCTGAGAGGGAGAAAAGGCAAGAGTTTGGGTAAGGGACTAAGACTAACTATGCAAACCAAGTGCACCCACCTCTTATTTATAAGCAATAAGGTAGGCTGTGATATCACATACGTGATATCGCATAGAAGGCCACAATATCACGGCTCATCACTTTCCAAAAGGTAAAAAATGGTTAAAAGTTTTGTCCACTAGAACGCAAGAAATCTACTAAGAGTGTGGACTACAAGAGGCTACAAGTAGCACTATTGTGCAATCTCAACCAAAAGACATGGAGACATTTTGGAAGGAAAAAAATTCTTAAAATTTTTTCCCCCTAAAAGGCATGAAACATTTTGAAAGCCTACTAAAAGTGGACTACAAGAGGCTACGAGTAGCACTGTCGTGCAATCGAAAGACATGAAGATCTTTTGAAAAGCAAAAAATGCTTGAAATTTTTGCCCACCAAAAGGCATGAAACCTTTCGAAAGCCAATTAAAAGTCAATTACGAGAAGTTTCAAGAAGCACTATCATGAAATCTTAACTAGAAGACATAGAAACTCTCTTCAAGGCAAAAAATGCTTAACATTTTCACCCACCCAAAGGTACAACCTATCGAAAGCCTTGTGAAAGTGGATTGTAAGAAGCTATGAGTGGCACTATGAAACTATATAAATCAATAGTCATTGTGATCTTCCAAAGGTAAAAAATGGTTGTAATTTTCACCCACTGGAAAGCATGAAACATTACGATACCCTTCTAAGCATGGACTGTGAGAGGCTGTGTGTAGCACTATTATGCAATCTCAATCCAAAGACACAAAAACCTTCCAAAAGATATGAAACCTTTTGGAAGGTACAAAACCTTTTGGAAGCCTACTTCTTGTGCAGTGCGAACCACTGTGACCAGTACTCTCTCAAAATCTTCTTTGAATGCCATGGAGACCTTTCGGAAGGTAAAAAATGATTGAAATATTTCTTCATTGATACACACCAAACTTTCAAAAAGGCTACTTAATGTAGACTATGAGCTACCACAAGTAGCACTCTCGTGCATTTTCAACTAAAAGACATGGTGACCTTTTGAAAGGTAAAAATAGTTGAAATTTTCATCCACTAGAAGGCATGAAATGTTCTAGAAGCCTGCTTATTATGGACTGTGAGTAGTACAATCATGCAATATCATCTAAAAGACATAAATACCTTCTAGTAGGAAAAAACTTGTAGGAATTTCCAGCCATCAAAAGGCATGAAGCCTTCCAATAGCTTGCTTAAGGGTTGTGAGTTACTATGAGTAGCATTGTCATGCAATCCACAATGGAAGGAAAAAGATGTTGAAATTTTTTGTTGTTGGTCTACTGTGCGTTGCTAAGTGTGAGCATATGCAAGTCGCAATGAGTGGTTGATAGCATGACTATACATGCACATCAACATGAAACACATCCATGAACATTATGACTCATTATAGATATGCATCAACATGAAACTCATCATTCTACATACATATGACCATACCAACTACACTATAGGCTTTTTAACTACCTAAAGAGAAGAAAACAACACGGTTGGAAATTGACACTCGTATGCCTATATTTGAATATTGACAACTATAACCTTATCTTTATTTTCTTGGTTTTAATTTTTTTGTTATAGTTTAATCATATGCTATGAAATCAAATGATTTATTACTCCTATAAACTAAATAGAAATATAGTTAATTTTTCTTAATTTAATGTGTTTTCACTTTTACTTTATCAACCTCATCATTATCTTCTTGTTTTTCTTTTTTCTTTTTCATTTTGAAATAATTTTTAGATGTATTTTATTTAAGTTAAAAGGCAATTTTCTAACATAACTGTATAGTGAATTTCCTTTGATAGGCACCTCTAGCCATCAATTTCCAACCCTAGGAAGGAAGGAGCATATACCTAAATGAATTTGTTAACGATGACTATTTTTGGGAGGATATAATGTGGTATAAAATACTTTTAAATATATTTTTAAATAATTACAAATAAAATATTTTAAAATGTATAGGTTTTATATTTTTTAAATATTTTAAGTATATAAATAAACCAAAAATTATAAATTTTAATTTTAATTTGTTCCTTTTTCTTGAAGTAAAACTAAAGAAAGTGATCTATATTTTAAACTATATGTTGTTTTTTTTCATCCGAAATTACTAAGAAAAGATACAAGGATAACTTGATCATATGATCCATACTTTGAAATTTATGTGGTTTTCCTCATTCTAAATACTTTACTCAATAATGAGGTGTTAGCCTAGTGGTAAGATAGTTGTTTTGGAAGCTTTAGGTTATGGGTTCAATTATAGTAGGTAATGTTGACTTATATGAAGTCCTAATTGGACTTTGAATTTTAGGGTGTATCTATGTTTCACTTATTTTGGATTTCAACACCCCTCATTCTAAACAATTCACTCATCAATTGTTGGTAACTAATTTTAATTGATGGTCGCATTTAAATTTATAGTTGAAAATCACTAGTTAAATGTATAGTTTAGGTTATAAGTGGTTAATTGTTGACAACTACTGTATAGTTTAGGTTATAAGTGGTCAATTGTTGACAACTACTTTAACAAATGATCAACATTTAAATTTATAGTTGAGAACTATCTCAACTACAAATTAAATCCATAGTTTAGATTATAAGTGGTTAATTAATAGCAACTACTTTTAACTTATAGTCAACATTTAAATTTAAACCCTAAGAACCACTAGTTAAATGCATAGTTTAGATTGTAAGTGGTTAATTGTTGGCAATGACTTTTAACATATGGTAAACATTTAAATTCATAGTTCAAAACTACCAGTTAAATGCATAGTTTAGATTGTAAGTGGACACATGGTAAACATTTAAATTCATAGTTCAAAACAACAAGTTAAATCTATAGTTTAGATTGTAAGTGATTAATTGTTGGAAACTACATTTATCTTATAATGAACGTTTAACTTACAGTTGAGAACCACTAGTTATATGCATAGTTGAGTACCACTAGTTAAATGCATAGTTTAGATTATAAGTGGTTAATTGTTAGCAACTACTTTTAACAAATGGTCAACATTTAAATTTATAGTTAAGAACTACTAGTTAAATCTATAGTTTAGATTGTAAGTGATTAATTATTGGCAACTACTTTTAACTTATAATCAACATTTAAGTTTATAATTAAGAACCACTACTTAAATGCATAGTTTAAATTGTAAGTGGTTAATTATTGGTGATGAGTAGTAAGTAGTCCTTACACTCAACCATACGAATCACAAGCGTGTTTGTGTGATCCAGTCAAATTTCATGGACTCCTTCTACCTAAGTAGCCTTTATCCTATAAGGTCAAACATAGGGCGACTTATCGTTATCTTTCCAATCATCACTTGTATTAGTTCTATCCATATGATTGAGTGTGATTGAGGTGTAAGATATTTGTATTTATAATTTAATTATTTTTCTCTTTTTAAATTAAACTGTCATAAATGTAGAGCATCCATTTTTACTTTTTGTACACATCATAAACTTATACTAACGTCATTGGATTACCAAGCATTTGCTATTAGGCATACCATTGGGACTACTAAGCATTAGTACATTATACTTGAAGTCGTTGTACTCATGTTACTATGGAATAAAATACTAAATGCTAAAGTATAGAAATGTAAATTGCATGTGAAATAAAATGCTCATAAGTAAATTGAATGTTAATACAAGTGCTGCAATGGAGAGAAGAAATCTCGATTTTATTTTCATCATGTAAATGTGTCCAAGTATATGTTTTACTCAAATAAAACTCCGTACAATCACTTCAATCCACATTGCTAGCATTTAAAGGAAAATTTCACTAAGTCTTACAAAAGAAAACTGCAAGAGCTTCGCTAAAGGAATGACAAAAGCTATGATAAATACAATTGGTGTGTGCATCTATATAGGCTTAAAGAGGATCAACATCGATACATATGCACCAATGCATCCAAGGATGCATCAACACAGATGCATCAACAAGGCTACATGATAGGCTTGTGTCAACACAACTGACTTATTTAGACTTCATTAGTTGGTAACTACTTTTAACAAATATTCAACATTAAATTCATAGTTAAGAACTACTTATTAAATCCATGGTTTAGATTGTAAGTGGCTGTAAGTACTCAAATAGTTATTCTAACATAGTGTTAACATGATAATTTAGACATTAGTCGGAACATAAAAATAGCATTTATCAACACTTCTGCAAAATCAAGTTGTGTATTTATGGAAGGTATTCCTTTCAAAAATGGAGTGTGCTCTAGTTTCTAGAATGGAGCAAATGAAGAAATTTTCCTAGGATCATGCTCTTGCATAAAATAGCAATGAGAGGCTTTAACATTTCAAAGGAGAAAATGTTTGAAGCCTTTTAAATCATTTGGTTAAGTTGAGAAAAAATTAGATCATAAGCAAAATAAAAAAGTTGTCAAAAGTTAAAACTTTATAAAAAGGAATTCTTAAATTATTCTAATAAATTTAAGGGGTTACAGTAAGTGTAAATAAAAATTTAATTTCAAAATTTTGTTTCATTGTTACACATGAATCTAATGCATGGAATTTATGCTACTGGTAATCATGTTACACTACAAAGTTTTCCCTATAGTACATAGTACATAGTTTCTCTTTAGAAACCAATTCCTTTGTATTTTTTTTATAAAGTTTATGCATTATTAGATCCCAAAAACAAATAATAATATTAGAAAAAATATATTAGATCATCGAAGAAAGAGTTTATAGAAAAAACCCAATGGTTTTGGGGATGCCTTTGCAGGTTTTCATTTTTACAACCAATGTTGAAAGACCTCCCCTCTAGGGTAGGAATAGGATTAAGTTTTTTCCTTATTCAAAAGTGCCCTCATGGATTTTTACTTTTTACTAAAGGGTTTCAAAAGCACCCTCACCGGTTTTCACTTATTATGATAGGATTTCTTATAAAGAGAAGAAGAAAACTCTCTAAAAGAAAAATGAGTACATTAATTAAAGACAAAGAACAAATAGCAATAAAAGTTGAAAGCTTTTCAACCTTGAACCTCCAAAATAAAATAAAAATTAATATTGTAGAAAACAATTTAATTGTTCAACTTTCAATATGAGCTTTTTTACTTGAGGTTATAGTTGAAAAACAACATCTTTGAGAATTTGGTATTTAACACCTAAAGAGAGATCATAATTATGCTCTTACTATTAGAAAATAATTGCACACACCAAATTTTCCAAATAGAGTAGAAAACAAGTGGTTGAAGATAATTCCAAATGCAAAGAAATGAAGTAGACAGAGTAGGATTGTACCGCCTGAAATCGTCGGTCTCCGACTGGAAGGGAAAACAGAGGCCGTGAGATCGCGGGATGGGTACAGAAGACCCTGCCTTCGCCTGAGGGTGAGCTGGAATGCAACGGAGGCAGAGTACCTTGGGTGGTCCGCACGTGGATCAGACAAGGATTTCCCTGTGCGTACGCAAAATGCTAATACGCTGGGTTATGCGTAAACGGCGTGCAGGCATAAACAACAAAAACAGCGTAAAACGTAAACAGATGCAAACGAAGCGTGAGCGTAAACAGACCTAAACGATGCGTGGGCCAAATTGACGTAAAACTGTAAAAGAACTTGCAGCAAATGTAAACAGTACAGAGTCAAAGTACAGTGTACCGGTCTAACGCAGTCATGAGGGGACACAAGACAGACGAAAAGCCCCGACGTATGCAGGAATGACTCGGCCAGTTCGCAAAGCAGACGGAGCATAGAGACTGTGCGTGCAGCGTATCGAGCGTAAGAGGGTTTCAGCTCTTGTGCGCAACGTAAATGTTCTCTGGTATGCTCCGGGATTTTGCCAACCGTCCTCGCGAAAGTGGGAAATGGGGGTTTTTATACAGGTTGTTACGCTAGACTCGGGTTGGGAGACACGTGGCGCGTTGACCGGGTGCATACACTTTACAAATGTACAAAGTATTATAAATGTCAAGTGTATACGTTGGGCGTATACGCCGTGTGAGGCGGGCGTATGAATTTGGGTGGAGGTCTGCTAGGCGTATACACTGACGATGCTGGGCGAATACGCTGACGATGCTGGCCGTATACGCTGACGAGTGCTGGGCATATACGCTGATGGATGCCGGGCGTATACGCTGACGAATGCTGGGCGTATACGCTGATGGATGCCCACTTGTTTCAATCCTTGCTCTTCGATGTTATCTTCATGCTATCATTGGAAGTCTTGTCGTCGAGCGTGTGCACATGCAGTACCCGGGCGTGCACGCCAGAGAGTCGGGCGTATACGCTGAATGTATACGCGGAGGTGTTGGGCGTATACTCTACAGGTGTGAACTTGGGCGTATACGCTGACGATGCTGGGCATATACGCTGGGTGTATACGCTGATGGATGTTGGGCGTAAGGGTTTTAAGGAGACCCTCCTTCTAGCGCCAATTTCTGTACCGCCTGAAATCGTCGGTCTCCGGCTGGAAGGGAAAACAGAGGCCTTGGGATCACGGGACGGGTACAGAAGACCCTGCCTTCGCCTGAGGGCGAGCTGGAATGCAACGGAGGCAGAGTACCTTGGGTGGTCCACACGTGGATCAGACAAGGATTTCCCCGCGGGTACGCAAAATGCTAATACGCTGGGTTATGCGTAAACGGCGTGCAGGCATAAACAGCAAAAACAACGTAAAACGTAAACGGATGCAAACGAAGCGTGAGCGTAAACAGACGTAAATGATGCGTGGGCCAAATTGACATAAAACTATAAAAGAACTTGCAGCAAATGTAAACAGTACAGAGTCAAAGTACAGTGCACTGGTCTAACGCAGTTGTGAGGGGACACAAGGCAGAAGAAAAACCTCGATGTATGCAGGAATGACTCGGCCGGTTCGCAAAGCAGGCAGAGCGTAGAGACTGTGTGTGCAGCGTACAGGGCGTAAGAGGGTTTCAGCTCTTGTGCGCAACGTAAATGTTCTCTGGTATGCTCTGGGATTTTGCCAACCGTCCTCGCGAAAGTGGGAAATGGGGGTTTTTATACAGGTTGTTATGCTAGACTCGGGTTGGGAGACACGTGGCGCGTTGACCGGGTGCATACACTTTACAAATGTACAAAGTATTACAAATGTCAGGCATATATGCCGTGTGAGGCGGGCGTATACGCTGAATGGATGCCCACTTGTTTCAATCCTTGCTCTTCGGTGTTATCTTCATGTTGTCATTGGAAGTCTTGTCATCGAGCGTGTGCACCTGCAGTACTCGAGCGTGCACGCCAGAGAGTCGGGCGTATACGCTGGATGTATACGCGGAGGTGTTGGGCGTATACTTTGCAGGTGTGAACTGGGGCATATACGCTGACAATGCTGGGCGTATACGTTGGCACAAAATACTTAGTAAAAACCCAGCATTTCGATCTCCGAAAGTGCCATGTATGACAACTCATGTAGCCGAGGTCGTCCGCGGGTCTCAGGGACCTGCTTGGCGTTGGATGAGTACTAAGCTCCGAATTTTGTGGTGTTTCATTGGCCCCTCTTTGTTGACTCTTGGAGGAATCGACCCGAGAAGCGTCAACAAAGAAGTGCAAAACACCACAAGTAACTTGATGAAGACTTTGCTGGCTGCCACTTGACGAGACGTCATCGCACCGTGTTCAATAGTCCAGAGGATTGGGAAAGGGGAATTTTGTATCTGGGAGGTCAGGGCGATTGCGGGGATTAATGATCGGTCCAGGAGATTAATCAGGGGACAGGGGATGCTCTGATGTGAGGCATGCCAATCCTTGTCAATAGCCATTGTTTAGTAGACTTGGAGTTTAGACATGCGAGGTGTGTCTTTTGGCGGAACAAGGCTCTTTGTTAGTGTTCAAGAGAACTTGTTGACGAAACCAAAGCTACAGGAGGATGTGTTGCATTCTTTGGGAGAACAGGGCCCATGTTTAGTGTTCAGGGGAACCTGTTGGTGGGGAGCTGAAGCCATGCGACTGGGTGCTTTTTGACCATTTTGGGCACAAGCACTTGGTTTTGAGACGACTGCCTTCCCGCCTGGGGCTTACATGGGAAGTGCCCGGGGTCTCTTTTTTTTGACGTAAACTTTGCTCTGTTTGTGTACTTGTGCGTAGGTGTTGTACTGTGTGGCGTATTGCAGCGTGCAACAGCGTGCTCAATGTTTTGAATGTACTGGGTGTGTCAAGAGTGTAATTGAATGGAAACTGGGGAACGAATGGGGATGTACTAGTGAATGGTTTGATTTAGTCCAGCCAAGTATGCTGCGAACATTGTCTTATCTTGCTGCTTACGACGAAGTGCATCTTTGTACGAAACTTTCGGGTGTCATCCTGCAAACGTAACGCCAAGGAGACAAGAAAACCGTGAGCGAATAGATGAGCTTAGACTTACATGGCAGCTGAGGGCACAGAGGTGCTAAAGGACGACAGGCACTATGTGTAGATGACAGCAATATTGATGACGAGCGATGCAGTGAAGCTGATGGACGATCATGGCAGCGGATTGATGTGCCGGATGTGGATTTGCCAATTTATAGTCTTGGCAAACTATTATGGGTTAGTTTTATGTCATAACCCGTTGGACATCGCCTGTTTAGCATCGTGGTGGACGGTACGTTGCCAGTTTTTAGTCTTAGCGGACTATGAAGAGGCAAGCTAGTTTATAGTCTTGGCGGACCCTGATGGTTGTGACGACGGCAGTTTACTGTCATGCCGGACGGGTGGTAGTTTATTGTCATTGCGGACACTGTGGTATTAGTTTTAAGTCATAATCCAGGACTGTTCTGTGGTATCAGTTTATAGTCATAATCCAGGACTTCCATGTACCTGAGTTTGTGTTCAGACATAGAACGGTTTTAGGTACAAATGATTTGTCGGATTAGCGAGCTCGTTCCCTTCCATGTCAGCCAGCTTGAATGCACCGTTATCGAATGCTTTGATGACCACGTAAGGCCCTTCCCAGTTGGCTGAGAATTTGTCCGGGTGTTCCCGAACAGCTTTGAGTACGAGATCGCCTTCGTGGATTGGGTGTCTATTGATGTCATGCCGATGTCGCTGTCGTTGTTGCTTTTGGTACCATTCGATCTGATCAAGCGCGCATACACATTCTTCTTCCGCCGAGTCAAGGTCAATGAGACGTAGCTCATTGTTTTGACCATCGTCAAGGAGTCCGGAGAGTGTGATCCTTAAAGATGGTACCTGCAATTCTAAAGGTAAAACAGCTTCTGAACCGTAAACAAGACTGTAGGGAGGTTTACCTGTTGACGTCCGGTGAGTAGTGCGGTAAGCCCATAATGCATATAGTAATTTCTTGTGCCACTTCCTTTTGCTTTGGGTTAGCATTTTCTTAAGTATCATTATGATCGTCTTATTGGTTGCTTCTGCTTGCCCGTTGCTTTGAGGATAGTAAGGAGAGGAAAACGAGTGTTTGATCCCCAGACTGTCGTAAAAGGTTTTTGTTTCGGTACTACTAAATTGCGGCCCGTTGTCAGTGATAATTGTCAAAGGGGTGCCAAAGCGGGTTACAATGTTTTCTAGGATAAAGTTGCACACGTGTTTAGAAGTCATTTTTCGAAGGGGAGCTGCTTCTACCCACTTCGTGAAATATTCAGTAGCGGTTATGATGAAACTGTGCCCTGCAGAAGATGAGGGTGTTATCGGGCCGATAAGGTCCAATCCCCACTTCTAAAAAGGCCATGTTATTTGTGCTGTGTGCAACTCGTTTGGCGATACATGTATTAAGTTACTATGTTTTTGACAAATGTTACATGTTTTGACATTGGAGGAGCAGTCATATTCCATGTGTGGCCAATAATAGCCTAAGCGTCTTATTTTCGTGGCCATGGCTTTTGGTGCTATGTGTCCTCCACATAGTCCCTCATGTACTTGATCAACTATGGTTTGGGCATCGGTATTACTCACGCATGTTAGTAATATACCTTCATAGGATCTATAACACAGTGTGTCCCCTATGAGGGTGTATTGCCTCGATCGTTTCCACACTGTTTCTTTCTGTGCATTTGTTAGATGTCGTGGTGTTTCACCGCGCAGGAGGTACTCTTTTATGTCATCGTACCATTCTATCGCGTGTGTTGTACTAACACATGCGATTGGCAACGTATCGGAAGTTATTGGTTCATCACAATTGATTACGGAGATTGGCAAGGCATAGAACATGTCGGGCGATATATTTAACGCTAGTGTGGCTAACGCGTCTGCGATGGTATTATCGTTTCGAGAGACGTGTTGCACATCAATGTGTTCGAATTGTTTCATTAAATGTTTTGCCAAGTCACAGTATGGTTGTAAATGTTGGGCTTTGCATGTGTAAATGTCTCTAACTTGGTTTACAACCAATTGTGAATCCCCTCTGACTATGAGCCGTGTGATATCTGAAGCCAGTGCTGTCGCGAGACCTCTAAGGAGACCTTCATACTCTGCTATGTTATTAGTACAGTGAAAATTGAAGCGATAGGCAAAGGGTCAGATCTCCCCGGAGGGATAAGTGATGACAGCGGCTGCACTTCCTCCTCGAGAGGTGGATGCTCCATCGAAGTTTAAAATAGCATCGTAGTCATCAGGCACTGCGTCTATTGTGCTTATACTTTCATCCAGGAATTCAAGCTCTATGGTTGCTTGGTCATGCGTTGGTGATGCGGCCATTTGATTTGCTATGGCTTGACCTTTAACTGATGATTGTGTTACGTAGTACAGGTCAAACTCAGCTATGATGGCTTTCCACCAGGCTATACGATTCGTTTCGTAGATGTTTCTTGTTATGGCTCTCAGTACATTGTCCTTGCAAATTACATAGACTTGATTGCGGAAGAGGTAGTGTCGCCATTTCCTTAGCGAAAAGACCAAAGCTAAGCATGACCTTTCCACGTCGTTGTACTTCTTTTCATGGGCAACTAAGGCGTGGCTCAAGTAGTATACAGGGACTTCAGTTCCGTCATCTCGTTTCTGGCAGAGCATAGACGCGATGGACGATTCTGAAGTGGCAAGGTAGATGTAAAAAGGTTTGTTGTTTTGGGGCAGGTAGACTGTAGGCAGTCGGGCAAGTGCTGTTTTGATATTTTCGAAAGCTTCTTGGCACTGCGGAGTCCATTCGAAATGGACATTTTTACGCAACAGGTGGTTCATAGGTTTTAGTTTGTCTGTTAATTTTTCTATGAAACGCCTGATGAACTGCAATCTACCTTGTAGACCTCGAAGTTCGGTAAGGTTACTGGGTGGTTTCAGGTTGGTAATGGCCTTAACCTTATCAGGGTCCACTCGTATCCCTGCTTCTGAAGCTATGAGTCCAAGCATTTTGCCTGTTTTGACACCGAAGACGCATTTTTTCGAGTTAAGTCTTAGTTCATATTTTAAACAACGTTTTAAGACTAAGTCGAGGTCTTATACGTGTTGTTCGATCGTTTTTGACTTAACCACGATGTCATCTACATAATCGTTGAGCGATCGTAGCATGTAATCACTAAAGATAAACGTCATGGCTCTTTGATATGTGGCCCCTGCGTTCTTGAGACCGAAGGGCATCATAGTGTAACAAAAAGTTCCCCATGGGGTCATGAAGGTGGTTCGAAGTTGATGTTCTAGGTTGATGCGTATTTGGTTGTATCCTGAAAAACCATCCATAAAAGATAACAAGGCATGTCCTGCAATCAAGTCAACGAGTTGATCGATGCTAGGCAGGGGAAAGTCATCTTTTATGGTTGCTACGTTTAAATCTCAAAAGTCGATGCATAAGCGAATGCTTCCGTTTTTCTTCGGGACGATGACCATGTTGGATACCCATTCGGTGTAATCAACAACCCGAATGAAACCAGCTTGGTAAAGCTTGGTGATCTCATTACAAACTGCCAATGCCACCTCGGGTCTAACCTTTCGTGCCTTTTGTTTTACCGGTCTTAGTTTGGGGTCGAGAATAATGTTGTGTTGAACAATTCTAGGATCTAGCCCTAGCATGTCCGTATAGGACCAAGCGAACGCTTTCATGTTTTCTCTAAGCACATGCTGAATGTCTTGGGCCAAGTGCAGTTGTAGCAGCGTGCTTAATTTTAAGATTTTGACTTCCCCATCAGGCATGGTAATGGGGGTTTCAGCCAATGGATCTTCAGTGATGTTTTCGGCCTCTATCTTAAGAAATTTCGTCATGCCTCCGTAGTTTGCTGTGCTGAGGCTATGACCGCGTCATCCATTAGTGGACTTGAGTTGATGAAGTTTATGTCAAAGTCCCGTGTAATGGTGTCGTATGGTCCGTCGATGGTTAATGGTGCGGTTAAGTGCTGGCAGTCCATTAAGCTTATCCCTGCCAATAAATCGAGAGTTGCATGAGCAAAGGGATTGTTTCGTGTCTTTTGACGATTTTAGACTATGTGTACGTGTATAACGGTGGATTATCGTCACACCTGGACGTATGGCAGTTTTATGCCTTACCGGGCAGTGAGCGGCAGTTTAAGGTCGTACCGGGCCAATGGGCGGTAGTTTAATGCCTTACCGGGCAATGGGCGAATGGGGAAATGGCAGTTTAAGGCCGTACCGGGCCAATGGCTATTTAAACTAGCGTAAACGTGTAAAATGGGGTCCACGGAGGAACCAGGACGTAATAATCCCTGTTTTTAATGAATTTTTCGTTAAATTTTATCGTTTTGGACAGATTTTGGTGAAAAATAGGCAAAAAATGCAAAAATGAGGCAACGGCGGCGTAAGCGGCGGTGGCGTCAGCATCAACGTCATCGGGCGCTATATAAAGGGAAGGGGGGGTCCATTTGTTTTCTGTTTTGAAAGCGACAACATAGAGTATAACCCGAACGAGCGTGAGCGTAAGCGTACAACTACTAAAGCGTAAGCGTAAACCACGATACCCTAGCGTGAGCGTAAACTGGAACCTGAGCGTAGACGCCGAAGGTTAAACCCAGGGTAGACGTCAAGGCTTAAACTTCTTAACGCCAACGTACAGTTACTTAGCGTGAACGCGGATCGCTAGCGTAGATGCTCTGAAATGGACAAGGGCAAAGAAGTGGAGGGCCAGGGGCGGAAGGGTCCCGATCTAACCTTCGCCGAGGAGACAGAGGCCATGTTGCAAGGTTTGCCCAGGCCAAAGATTCCAGCGTGGCCTACGACGTCCTACAGGTAGGCTCTGATCCCTGCCTCTGTTGTTGTTTGTATGCTTTTGTATTTCGCAGCGTAGACGATCTCGGCGTATACGCTGAGCGCAGGGATTTTTCATCATGAGGGTTTTCGGTGTGCATGTCAACGTAACTGTGCAGCGTAGACGGTGTTCAGTCCTGGTGTAAACATTTTTTCGCGTTGTTTTAGCGTAAACGTTTGTCAACGTGTTTGTCATCGGCGTAAGTTCTGTTTCTTGTGACGGCGTATACGCTGAGGGTTTGTTCGGCGTATACGCCATACGCGTACAGTTGTCTTCGGCATACCGCTTTATCTTTCTAACGTAAACTGTTCATGCTGAACTTGAAATTGAGTGTATACGTCGAGGGTTTGCTCAGCGTATACACCGTACACGTGAAGGGGTTGGGGCGTCAGCGTAAGACAGATCGTCGTCAACGTAGACGCTGAGTTGGCTAGCGTGTACGCTGAGCTAAATTTCGTTCTTTACGCTAACTATTAGTCGGCGTATACGTTCTGCAGACAACGTATACGCTGGATTGAATGCGTTTTTTGCACTAAGTGTAGATCGTCGTATATGCTCTGTATATATCGTATATGCTAATTCTAAATCGCTCTAAGCGCTAAGTTTGTTCAGCGTACTGTATGCGGCGTATACGCTGAGCGCGAATCATGGGCATAAATTGTGGACATATACACTGTGTACAACGTATACGCTGGGCATAAGTTGTGTTTTTCATGCTGTAGAGTTGGCGTATACGCTCTGTGTACAGCGTATACGCTGGGCGTAAACAGTTAGTTAAATTTTTGATTTTTTTACCGATTTATGATGCGAACTTTCATTTTGTGACATTGTGATTGGTTGCAGGGATAGCAAACGCTTCCTTATTGTGGTTGAACTCATCGAGGTGCTAGCATGGGCTGGCCCTGTTGAGGAAGGCGATCTTCCCCCAGCTTTATTTGTGGATGACAAGGGGGTCAGGTTCAGGGAAGGTGCTAGCGAATTTCTGGCTTTCTTATTAACCAATTTTGAGGTGGCTATGTGGTCGCATTTTGACGAAGTGACTGCGTGAAGTGTGGTTGATGCAATACTACCGGGGGCTGCAGAGGGCATAATGGTCTTTATGGGAGACATTAACGAGGGGCCGTTTGTGGCTGAGGATGGCAATACCCACGGGCCCAAGCCAAACCGCCCGTTAACGCGTTTGTGGGCATTGCTGCCACCGGGGTTGGATTATGTCAATAATACATTGTTTATAGCTGCCTGTGCCCATACCTTGTTCCAGAATCCTCCTAGCACAGTATACCGAATAGCCAAGTGGGACAATTTACATTTATTGCTTTGTCTATTTTCATTTAATGTTGGTTTCTTATTTTAATGCACGCTTGTTTGCAGACCAAAGACCAACCCAGACGGGACCCTCATTGAGGATGAAGGGATAGCCCTCGCTCGCACTGCTCTGGAGGCCTTTATGATGGCCCCACTCTTCGTGGGGCCGTCCTAGCTGGTCCGCTTCCATAATCAATTTTCCAGGGCCTTTGCGATGTGCAAAGCTCGTGGGTGGCTTCACGAAGATTGGACAGATCAGGGGCCAGTCTTTCCTCATAACTTTGGTAGTACTTCCAAATCTGCCACTAGCGGTGGGTGATAACATTTCTTAGATGCGTTAGTGGGTTTGTTCAACTGTTTGGGGTTATGCTGATATGGTCATCTTAACTTGTTTTAACAGTTGACGCACCCTCTGGTGAGGATCCTGTGACGACAGGACGAACTGAGACGACTTTGTCAATGAAGTTCGGGGGGGTGGAGAAGGCGCAGAAGTGGCTACGTAAGAAAGCCTCGCCGCTCCTCACTCGTTGCCTGGAATATGTCGGCCTCCTGGAGCTTTCTATGATGCCCAACCCTGATCTTTCAATCAGGGAGATGATAGGGATCGTGGACTCTTTTAATGAGTCTGTTTCTCAGTACAGCGTCCGGATTAAGGGTGTTCAGGTGGTGTTTCATCTGTCGCCTGTGTTCTTTTCTAACTTGTTTGGTATGCCGGTAGATGGCCTACCTATAGTATTGGACAGGTCTCATAAAGAGCTCCAAACGATCCACGATCTGGAATCTTGGCTTGGCGTGACAAAAAACACCAAGGGATTCCCGATGCAGGGGAAAGCAAAGGTTGTTGAGGTGAACAAATTGTATCCCCTGTTTCGAGCACGGGTGTTTCCCAAAACTCTTTCTCAGGTGCGAAGTTTTGGGGTTAAGGCGGTGCGCATCATGCGAAGTATCTTAGAAACTGGCATGCGGTATAACTGGGCTCAGTTTTTGTTGGCGGGCATGCATAAGGAGATAGTGCGGTTGTGCTCGAATATCGAAGCACAATCACACTTCACCTTTGCCTTCTTCGTCGGTTATCTTCGCCGTTTTGCCGCGTTCCTTGTGGTGTGTGCGGACAACAAGTTTATCCCACGGGATCAGGGTCAACTATCCCGCCCGTGGGTCAAACATTTGTTTGCTACAACAAGATCGCAGGATGCCCCTGAAGGTATCGATGAGTCCGTGTCTGTTACTACAGGGGGATCATCTGGCGGTTCCATCCATACGCGGGACAGTCTGGGGGTGGAGCCAGCGGATGTACCTTTAACCGCCAGACGGGCAGAGCAGGTTATTAAAGAGACCATTGGCAAAGCCAAGTCAAAGTTGAAAAGACCCGGACGCACCACGGAGGAAGTTGCCGAGATAAACCAGCCACGCATGAAGCGAATACGCTTCAAGATACCTGGTAAGCGAAGCTCATCTGCTTGTTATTGCATCGTTTTCGTTCATTTATAACCCCTGCTTCAATTGCTTACGTGTCATTCTTGTTTTCGATTTGATGAAGTGAAGAAGCAGGCCTTAGAAACCATCAGAAAGGAGGAGGATACGCGTACCAAGAAAAACAATGAGGAGGAAAGCCCGGAGAAGAGCCAAGGCCGGGGAACGAAGCTATTAACAGAGAGGACTACTGACCCTGAACCTTTAGATGACCCGGACGCTATCAACCAAATGTTCAGTAGCTTTCTCAAGTGTGACTTGGATTTGGGCGATCCCCCAGAAGGTGACAAGGATCAGGGTATGTCTTCGCTTTTAGTTGGTTTTTATTATATTAATTGTGGCTTCTACCTTTTTTTTATTTTCGTGTTTTTGGCTTAGATGAAGGCAGCGGTACCAGGACGGTACGGTTGGACGTTCCCATGAAGATGGTTCCCCCTGAGGGGACCGCTGAGGTTAGTTCTTCCCGTACTCGTCAGCCGCTTATTTGGTCGGAGATGCCAAATAAGTCGGATTTTGTGGATGGGATCACGGAAGAAGTCATTGAACATCTCCAGGAAGTCCATCCTGATATAGGTATGAATCATTTAAAGATTAGGAGCTTCGTGTCTTACATGTACCGTTTTAATGTTCATGTTCTCTGCGTGGGTAGGCACTAAACTAAGATGGGATCCCTCTGAGGGCATCAGTATGGAAAGCCTAACTACACTCTCCCCAGAAGTAGAACAGGTGCCCAGGCCTGTTTATGAAGGGGTTGCAGAAAGCCTTGCACACAATGCCAGGTCGTTGTGGACTTGTAGGCGTTCTGTTGAACAGTTGTGGCTACAAGTACAGGCAAAGAAAAAGGAAGTCTCTGCTGTAACAGAGGAGCATGACGATATAAAGGCTCGATACGAGTTTGCCGCTGCTAAACTAAGTGGAGATCGTTCTTGGCGAACCTCGGAGATTACGTACACCAGGTATTGGAACCTTCTAAACCGTCATGCGTCACTGACTCGGAGAATGGCGGAATGCAAAGCTCAAATTGATCTCCTCAACCTTAAGTGTCAAGATTGGAAGGCTTTCACTTCCAAGGTTCGCAAGTGGGGTCAGGATGAGAAGAACCATAAACATCAGTATAAGAAGTCGCTGAAAGAGGTATCTATTGAAAAGCGGCAACTGGAGATGTTTGTGGAGGGTTTGGGTTTGCGTTCCGCCTTCGATACCTTTCCCCAAAACACAATTGTGGAAATGGAATCGCCTAAGAGGGTCATCACAACTGCTTCTAGGGAGGTGTCGGTAGGTAAATTTCCTCTGAAACGTCCTACATGGTCGGTTGTTGACAAAGGCAAGACTTTGGCAAACGTTGACTTAGGCCTGGACGGAACAGATTGGGCCAGCGTTCCAGAGGAAGAAATCCTTCGTCGGCTAGAGTTTGGCTTAGGGGGATCCCCTATGGTAAACGTTTTGTCTTTATGAAGTTAATTTATTGGATAATGTTTAAAATGTTTAGCATCTACTTATTTTTGTGTTGGTTGTTTGTTTTTGGTGTTCTCAGCATGATGGTGGCAATGATACTCACGAGGCTGGCCCCAGTGGAACAGGGGCCCCTAACACTGGTGGTTCTAAAGGAGGTGATCCTCCTGTCACGGACGCTTAGTGTTTTTGTAGTTTTTTTTTAGTGGTTTTTTTTTCAATTGATACGGGTTTTGTAACTGGAAAATGTTGAAGAAAACAGGCACCATTTGTACAACATTGCATGAATAAATACTTTTCTGTTGGTTTTTAAGTTGTTTGCACACACGACATGATACTAAAGTATTTTTGGGTTCGCTTTTTTGTTTAAATGCAATGCACAGAAGTAATGATAAACGATATGTAAATAGGAGAACAAGATTTGCACTAGTTTAAGGCCATTTCAGGCCCCAATGCGTAGTTTAAGGCCATTTCGGGCCCCAACGCGTAGTTTAAGGCCGTTTCGGGCCCCAGTGCGGACGAGTAATATGTCATGGCGGATATTTTGTAGTTGACTGACCATTTCTGATCGTGGCAAGTTTTATGTCATCGCGGACATGACAGTTTAACGTCTTTCTGGACAAGGAGTGTTGTAAATTTTCTTGTTTTTGCTGTTTATTATTATTTCTTTATGTTTTTGGGCTTTATCGTAGTTTAGCGTCATTTCGGACGAGTTATAGTTTAATGTCGTTTCGAACTGTTCATAGTTTAATGTCATTCCGGACGTTGTAGCATTTCATTTTAGTTGTTTCTTGATTTTNTTTAGGTGCTTCGATGTCGGTTGTTGTTTCTGTGTTGGTTTTTTCATGAGGTGATGCGTGTACAGTGTTAAACGCAGGTATTTCAGCTTCAGGCTCTTGTCCCGTATTCGAAGGTTCACTAACCACCAGTTGTGTTTTGTTTGAGTCCTTTTGACCAGGCTTGTCGAGTTCAACCTCAGAGCCTCGATCCTCGTCTATGTGCAATGAAATGAGGGGAGAGGCTGCTTCCTCGTGTATGACGATTTCACCACCCTCGTAGGGTAGGCGAATCTCCTGATGTATAGGGGAGGATACAGGTCTCAGTTGGGCCAACCAGGGTCTTCCTAATATTAGGTTGAATCCTGGCATTTCATCGACGACGAGGAAGTCAGCGGATGTGGGGAACTGGTCTCCTGCTACGAAGTCTAGGGTTATCGTGCCTTTGACTAATACGCGCGACCCGCTGAAGGACTTTAAGCATGTGGTTGTCGTGGGTTTGATCAAGTCGGTGAGCCCCAATTGTTCAATGATAGGATACGGTATGACGTTGGTGGCTGCCCCATCATCTACATGTACCCTATGTATTTTGAATTTGTTTACATGTATAGTTATGAACATAGAGATTGTTGTTGTCTTNCGCTCGGAGGCAAGTTCTCGCTAACTGGGATTGACGTGAGCATGCGTACTAGAGCTTCCCGATGAGTCTGGGACGTTAGTACCAAGTCATACAAGCTTAACGAGGTGTTTTTCTGTTTTAGGGCTTGAGTAACTTGTGTCAGGGCCGTTGCAAAATCTCTACTGTCAAGGACGTTTTTATTAGCAGTGACTGGGTCCATTGGACCCAATAGTTTTATTTCACATTTTGGTGGTTTGTCATTATTGTTAGGACCTGCCGTTTTATACGGTTCTTGTGTTTCGGATGACTCACCGTTGCTGTCCGTGTTCGGTCGACCGTTGGATGATGACATGGGCATAGAGTTAAGTGGAGTTGGTTTGGGTGGCCCCATGGCTAGCCATTGGCGTTCCTTCTCCATGCGCTCATGTGTAAGCCTGTCTACCAGGCGTTCTCGTGTGTTACGCGAAGGTGGAATTGGCCTCGGAGCCTGGGATTGCCCTGGGACCATCACTACGTATGGAGCCGAACAGGGTTGCAGGTGGACGGTGGGATATGATTGGGCAGGAATCTGTCCAGGTATCCTGATGACGTACGGGGTTGGTCTTGGTGGAGGTTGGACCTCCGTCGTTGCAACAGCGGGTGGTACTCGGACTACGAAAGGGGTAGGCCGAGCATGAGGGGTTGGTGTATGCGCGGGATTGACCGGAGGGATGCGCACCACGTATGGTTTTTGGCGCATCGTGATGTTGGGGGTGGGCCGGATCGGGGGCACTCGGACTACGTATGGCCACTATGGGGCATGGGATGGTTGAGATGCAGGTGCGGACGCAGCGGGCGGAATCTGAACCACAAACGGCTTGCCAAGTGTTTCCTGCTTATTTTCAGCGTAGATGGTGTTGATGCGGGGTGTGTCGGAATCGTCGTCACAATAGATTGCGTCAATTACGTACGCTGCCTCTTTAGTATTCAGGGGGTCTTTGTACACCCCCATGGTTTGATTTTGCGGTTAGATGGGGTTAGCCCTGTCAAAAGTGATTTTGCCATCATCAATCATCCGCTGGATATCCTGTTTCAGGGTGAAGCAGTAATCCGTTCCGTGCCCGTTGCGTTGATGGTAGTCGTAGAAGCCATCCATCCTAAATCCTTTAGGCACGAGCGGCTCATCCGACGTTGCTAGGCTTGGGTTCTGTATGAGTTGGCAGAATCGTTCGTGCCTTTGGATGGCCGCAAGGGATACTTGCTTATGTTGCATCAACCCAGCCTTTAAGAGTTGGTCAAAGAACTGGGACGGTTTCATCGGTAAAGGCGTGTATTGAGAGGGTTCCTTCCTCTCGAAATTACGCGCACAGTTCGTCGGGTTCTGTGATGATGACTCTGGGGTTGTTGTGGGAGCGGGCTGATAGGAGTTAGTGGTGGTTGCGGGCGATCTTTGTTGATATGTGGTGTTCGTTTGCTGGGTTTCTGCTATTGCTGCTATAGTTGTCTTGGCCTTCTCTTTATCCTTCTTAGTATGCTGATTTTTGAAGGCCAAGTATGTCGGGTCATGGCTGTTTTGAGCCGCTTCCTCTATGTTTCTGATCTGTAAAAATGCCTGATTCACATCACGTGCGTTAAGGTAATAAAGTTTGGACTTAAAGAAATCGTTGACAGCCCCCTTCAGAATTGTAAGCAAATAGGTTGGAGAGATTGGTTCGTGCAGCTCGTTGACAGCCGCACTCCATCTCTGAATAAACTTCTGCGCAGGTTCAAGCGGTGCTTGCTTAATCTGCATGAGGCTATCCAACGTGGCCTCGGGTTTCAAGTTGTACTTGAACCGGGTCACAAACTGGCGTAAAAGATCGTCCAAAGAGAAAATAGAGTTCCTGGGCAGGGCCCGGTACCAGTCGAATGCTCTCCCTGCGAGGGACATGGGAAATACTCGGAGGATGGAGTGGGGTCAAGCCTGGAGCAGCGCGAATTCTAGCCGGAATGTTATAAGGTGCGCGTTGAGATCGGTCTCCCCATTGTACTTGGTTAATGTGGGTAAGGGAACACCTTTGGGTAAGGTTAGAGGTGGGACCGAAAAGCTGATAGGGTCATCGTTGTAGAAATCCACTACCTTTAACTCTCCCTCAATGGCCGTTTTGAGGCGTTTCACCTCTTCAGTAAGCTCTTGCATTATCTTTTTGGCGTCCGCCCAGTCTTGGGCGCTCGGTGATGCAGCGGCTTGGGGTTGCGGTATACTGTACAAGCTAGATTGTTGCGTCTTAGGTTGAAGGGCTGAAAGTTGCACGGTCGGTGGTTGGGCTTGCGAAAAATTCACAGTCGGCGGTGCTAAGGATGACACATTGTAGGGAAAATGTTGTTGTTGTTGTTGCTGCAGCTGGGGTTATGCTTGGGGCACATTTGCTGGTGGGACTGTGTGGGATGGTGCATGGTGATGGGGGACCTGGTGCGACGGCGCTCCTCTTGCCGGCCATTGCCCTGCCACGTTATGGGCGGGGACTCCCTGTTGGGTCACGGCTGTTTAGGGAACTGTATGTGCTTGGACATGTGGTATGAAGTGGGTGGATGTGGATGCCGGAATCACGTGTGGCATCCCTATCACCCTTGGTGGGAGTGTTGTCCCCAGGTTATCGAAAGGTGGCTGCACTTGTGAGGATGGGCCCGCCACGGCTGTGGGGATGAGCGCGAGTGGAAAGGTGTTGGGTTGGGGATCACTCAGAAGAGGGACATGGACTAGTGCTGCTGTTTCCGGTGGTAGCTGTTGAGCCTGGACGAATCTAAGGTGTTACAAGGGCATAAGTTCCCTTGTGCCAGGATGGAAGATGGGGTTGACCTGTGCTTGAGGGCTTAAGGTATGGTACGACTCTCCTTGCTCGGATTCAGTGGCAAATCCATCCTCATACTCTGGTTGGGGCTCCAGTGCGGGCTGGTCCAACGAATTGTTCCTTTGAAGGAGGAGTTGTGTGATGAGTTCCGAATATTGTTCAGGAACGGGAATTACATCGTACGGGGAAGGGATGAACTCTCGTCCCCCCCTGTAATACAGCTCAAACTGCCTCTTCACCTCTAGTTCAGCTTGATCGACAGCCAGGTCAGCTTGTATCTTAATACAGATAAAGTTGTACTGGTCCTGGGTAATGATGTTAGAGGCTGGGTCCCTCCCTTGCAGCCTTAGGGATCGGCGGGGACGCGCTGTGTGTTGCATTCCTGGGTGTTGTGGTACAGGCTGTTGGACGACAGTGAGGTCCATGGTGGCGGTGGTGTGAGCGGGGACAGCAGTGTTGTTAACAGGGTTCATGATGCTATGTCAGGGATAGGAGTAAGTCTGGAAATGCGGATTTGCTCTGTAATGTGGCGTGCAGTGTATATGCTTCAAAGGACAATGTATGATATCAGCGTATACAGCGTATACAACGTGCAGTGTATACGCTTCAAAGGACAGCGTATGGTATCAGCGTATACAGCGTATATGGGCAGCGTAGACGCTGGAAAGCATATAAGGCGCAGGATGGGTCAACGTAAAGTGGGATGGCGTAAAATAAGAGCGTAAGACAGGGAGCAGTGTACAGCGTAAAAGAGGTGATCAGCGTAACACAAGAATGTAAGATAAGTTGCAGCGTAAAGGACCACTTAGCGTAAAACTGGTGTTTAGCGTAAAACAGACGAACGTGACAAACTCAGCGTAAACACAAACTCAGCGTAAAACAGGCTACAGAGTAAAACAGCAAGCGCAAAACAGGCGAGCATACAATGGGTTGCAGCGTAAACAATTTGCAGTGTAAAATTCACAACGTAAATAGTTCACAGTATGAAATGGGCTCAGCGTAAAGGCCGACTCCGGCGTAAAGACAGGCGCGTAAAACAGGTTGCAACATTAACAGTAGAGCGTAAAATAGATGAATGTAAAACAAAGATGTAGGAGAGCAGGTTTTTTTTTTAAGAACGTAAACGCTGTGCAGCATATATGCTGGACAGTTGGGAACTAGGTTCAGAACCGGACAGCGTAAACGTTGGGGAAGTTGGGGCAGCGTACCGTTAGCGGCGTAGACGCTTAACAGCGTATACGCTGGGAGTTGCGGGTAAGGGTTTTAAGGAGGCCCTCCTTCTAGCGCCAATTCTTGTACCGCCTGAAATCGTTTGTCTCCGGCTGGAAGGGAAAACAGAGGTTGTGGGATCGCGGGACGGGTACAGAAGACCCTGCCTTCACCTGAGGACGAGCTGGAATGCAACGGAGGCAGAGAACCATGGGTGGTCCGCACGTGGATCAGACAAGGATTTCCCCGCGCGTACGCAAAATGCTAATATGCTGGGTTATGCATAAACGGCGTGCAGGCATAAACAACAAAAACAACGTAAAACATAAATGAATGCAAACAAAGCATGAGCGTAAACAGACATAAACGATGCATGGGCCAAATTGATGTAAAAATGTAAAAGAACTTGCAGCAAATGTAAACAGTACAGAGTCAAAGTATAGTGCACCGGTCTAACGCAGTCGTGAGGGGACACAAGGTAGAAGAAAAGCCCCAGCATATGCAGGAATGACTCGGCTGATTCGCAAAGCAGGCGAAGCGTAGAGACTGTGCGTGCAGCGCACAGGGCGTAAGAGGGTTTCAGCTCTTGTGCGCAACGTAAATGTTCTCTGGTATGCTCCGGGATTTTGCCAA
>MNCI01003573.1:150912-162002 GCA_015680685.1 Gnetum montanum | reverse complement strand
GGCGCGACGCGATATCGCGTACGCGATATCGCAGGAGAAGACGCGATATCGCGTACGCGATATCGCGGCCTAGTGTAAACCGCGTCTCATCAATTTGGAATTTAGATACATAAACAATTTTAAGTACATCAGAAAATGGCACATCGTTGACGATAGACATAGTTACCGAATTTTAACAAGTAGATTGCACCTAAGCATAAACTAAATACTGGCCAATGGCGATGATGTTGTCACTGAGGATGAAACATCTTTGGTAGTGTTACCATAGATAGAAACTTATACTTACTACTGTGTTGCAAATGCAGACAACAAAACTATACTTATCAGGGCAATGCAACGAAACATGGCAACGCAATGGGACCATAAGGAGTTTCCTGATTGAAAATGATTTACAAGTTGAAGAATGCACTATATTAGTATCTAAGGATTTGAGGATCTAAAAGCCAATAAAAACATGCTACTACTTTGAATTATAAAACAATGAAAATTTAAGCATTTAAAAAAATTAAAATTAGTGCATAAAGTGATATAACGGAACAATGTACCGGCAAGATGTTTGGAAATGCTAGAAAATGTTAAATATCTCTAATGGAAAATGCCAAACCTTTCTAATATCGCTGTATGTTGCTGAGATGCGAGTGTGGTTGCACTCATCGATGTGTCCATCACATTATTTGTGATCGTCCTGCTGACTCGCTACAAGCGCCTGCCGTTACCCCGGGGGTCTCACACACCATCACCTGCACCTACAATCTGTAGCGTGTTCCCTATCACCCAAGAAAGAAGGCTCCCTGCAGTTTTCACATCCATCTCGCGTCTCACATGCCTACCGTTTTCTGCTACCTAATCATCAAAGAAGAGGCTCTGCCCTTGCCCTACCTTTTCCTGTTCATAGCGGCCCTATGGAAGAAACCAACGTTAACCATCATTTCTGTCAACTACTGTCAACTGTGTTGGGGTGGAGGGGGGAGGGCGGTTAAGGTGAGCTACAAGCTGGAGAAGAAAAATTAAAACCAAAACCTTAACAGAGCCCAATGTTGCAAGATGACCTCCCAGTCACCTACAACAAGGCATAAGCTTATCGCACCCCCTGGGACGACAGCTGAAAAAGGAGATCAATACAACTAACTCAAAGAGAAACCATTTAGAAAAAGGTAATATTATTTATAAAGCCTAGTTCTCGACATTGAAGTTGAACAATACTAGCAATAGAGCATTTTAATCCGTAGTCAAATTCATTGTAGTTTGTGTTTTGATACTAAGCATCTAGGCGACATTTCCAAATAAAGAAGATAATCTCAAATAAGAGGATTTTCTAGGCTTTTTGAAGGTGACGCTTAACACAATCATCTTGAAAGATACATTGAAGAAAATCAATAGAATGGTTAGGAATGAAGACTTGGAGATATTAACACCATTTCCAAATGTGTTGAGAGAAAGAGCAATCCCAAAAGACATGTTGAAAAGAGTCATCCGCTTTACAAATGGGGCATTTAGGATGATCAATTCCTAAGAAATGAAGCCTATGTTCAATGGGAAGACCTTAATGAACCAAGGACCAAAAAAAGAAACAGTGCTTAGGTTGGGCCTTGGAAGTCCAAATCCGACGAAAAATAGTTTTCCACTAGTGGTCCTCAAGATGTAAACTCCAACGTCTAATTAGAGTGGAGAATTGAAAATCTTGCGCATGAAACCAAGATTTGGCTTTAGAGATGCATAAAGAGTGAAGAGGGGAACCGTCAGGCCAAAACCAATCATCATACCAAGGAGTATTAGTATGCAACTTATGCACAGCAAAGTTGGAGAGAACTTGCTCAATGTGTTGGTAAATGATAATATCTTATCTTTGAAACCCCGATTTTACTTTCGCATGTGTCCAAGAGAGGGTAGGAGAATCATTTCTAATAGTATATAATTGATCAATATGGTGGAGATTGTGATCAGCAAAATGATTGGCTCTATGAGAGAATTCATCATAAAGACAACCTACATTCTTTTTAAAAATAGGAGACCACTAGATCGAGTGTGTTGATAGAGAGTGCAAGCTTATCTAGGAAGGTTTCCATTGCAACAAACCTCTAAGTTGGCTCCAACATCGCCAAATTTACTTAAACAAGAAAGAACCTTTGATCTTCTGAGAGCCTTCACTAAATATCCAATTGCTCTAATGAGTATTTTGCCATCTATGGTGAATACCAAGACAAGAGATGTTATGCCTAAAAAGGGTCTTCTAAGCTTCATCTCCTTCAATACACTGAGGCACCCATTTGGAGGCCAAGAGAATACTCTGGTGCTCAATAGAGGCAAGGCCTAAGCCCCCGTGTTCTTTACTTAAAGTGCAAGTATNTTAACGACAATAAATCTACCTGCAAGAGATAAGGGTTTAGAAGCCCATTTCAAAGCTTTATGTTTCACCTTTTCCACCACATTGTTCCATATGGTAGTGGGAGTAGCAAATAAAGCAATAGGGATGCCTAAGAGGGTGAAAATATCAGTAGGAGATAGCCACTTGATATCAAAATGATAAGTCCAAGGAGGCCTAGGAGAGAAGCTAGATCGGATGGCTTGTGTTTTGTTCCAATTGATCTTAGCTCCTAAGGCTCTACAGTAGATAACTATGCAGTGCAAGGCAGTGTTAAAATTATTATGGTCCTCATTCAAAGTCATAAAAGTATCATCTGCAAACTGGCTGTAAATAAGATCCTTTCCTTTTTGTGGAAGAGAGATACCTATTAGCCTCATAGATTCATTGTGAGATCTAAGAACAGCTCCAAGAGCATCAGCAGCTAGGATGAAAAAATAAGGGGCTAAAGGGCACCCCTATTAGATTGATTTTTAAAGCTCAATGATAGTGTACGACGAAATCAGTTAGTTGTTTCTTTGTCGATTGCTGATAAGTCGTTACTCTTGCTGCTGAGTGTAACGCGTGCAAGTGTCTGCCATGCTTTTTAACTTCTCTATGCTCTAGGAGTTTGATTTAGGAAGGTTATCTTAGTTATGATAGGATTGATGTTAATCATTCGAACTTGTCGCATTCGACTTTCCTCAGAGATCGTAGAGAGGGAACTCTTATGGATGTGTTTTAAGTTTTGGTTTTATTTAGATGGTAATTTAAGTGGCATCAAATGGCCCATTTAGTGTCTTTGTAAGCCATGTCTCACATTTGGCGGTTCCATCCTTCTTTCCTATGGCTTAAAAGACCATGGAACACTTGAAGTTGTCCTTCCCAACACTTTAATATGCATAAAAGCTCTTTGGTTTGGTAGATCTAAGGAATAATAGTGTTCTATGTTATTTTCCTCTTTGCATCTTCACCTTTCTTCTTTGATTGACTAACTATGTGGGTCTAATTCCATGATGCTGATGGATACATAGGTAGCCTAAACTATAAGTTCTTCTTACCAAACCTTGTACCAAATCATAAGGGGTCAAGAGTGAGGCATCCACAAATGATACATCATCAACACCTACCAATGATGTCTTCAATGTTACTTGTTTGTGTTTATCTTTGGCAAAGTTGTAGTGTTCCTTCTAGTAGCATGATTCTAGCTTCTAATGATTCTTGTGTATTTTCAATTAACCATGAGGTGTTAACCTAGTGGTACACATCTTAGCTTGGTAACCCTAGGTCACAGGTTTAATTCTGCTAAGTGGCACTAAGTTGTAAACTTCTATAAATCTTGGAGTCTACCTATGTTTCAATTATTTCAAGTTTCAAAACTCCTCATGTATTTTCAATTTCTTTCGCAGTGGAGAAGTTGGACATACTCATTGATAACAAGCATAGTCCAAAGTATTCTATCCCATATCTATTAGATCCAAAGGAATTCCCTAAGGGTGTGTTTGGTTGCCCAATTCTCCAGGTGTTGGATTGACAAATTCTAGCTATCATATTTAGAAAATTATTTCGTTTCACTTACTTTTATAGAGGTTTACCCAAATGAATCTTCATAGTCATGTTGGGCCAATCATTTCTTTTGTTTTTTTTATTTTATTCAAATTTCATCAATGATCAAGCATCAATAAGGTAGCTATGTCAACACATCTCAAGATGCACTGGCACATGTACATCAATGCTAATCTAGTTGTTGCCTATATAAGTGTGCAAACCTACCGCATTTATGGCATCGTTTGGTCAATACCTTAGCCAGACTCTTGTGGTTTCTTTCTATAGAACTTTAAAAACTTTTCCTTCTGTGTGTATGCCTGCAACATGGATTGAATTAATTGTACAACATTTTATTCAAGTGCAATATGTACCTAGACACAGTTACATGAACAACAATAAAATTAAGATTTCTTCTATCCATTGCAACACTTAGGCTATTTTAATTTTATTTTCTAATATTTTACTTTAAATGAAATTTACTTTCTTATCATTAAGCATTTAATATTATAATTCATAAGTAACATAAGTATGACCACTTTAAGCATAATATACTAACACTAGGTAATCCCAGTAGTGGATACTTGGTATGCCTAGCAATAAACACTTGATAACCCAATAGCAAAATCAAGCTTAAGAAGAATGGCATTTTGAATAGTGGAAGAAGCCCAGTGCAAGCCCTCAATAGCAATAACAATGTTGTCTAAAATATACCTGCCTTGAACAAAACCGGTTTGCTCTTTGCTTATAAGATGAAGAAGAAAAGGTTTAAGATTATTAGTTATAGCTTTGGCAACTATTTTATAGATAACATTTAAAAGAGTGATAGGGAACTAATTACTTATGCTCATATGATCTCCTGACTTGAGGGGGAGCTTAATAATACCAGCATTAATCTGCTTACCAAAGGATCCTTCCCTAAGAGCTTCCTTATACACACTATAAATAATGTCTTGAAGAGTAGGCCAGAATTTCTTAAAAAATTCTATAGGAAGGTCATCCATACCAGGGGCTTTACCATCGTGGAGCTGTTGAAGTGCATTACCAAGATCCTGTTTGGAAAGAAGAGAAGCATCACCAAAGATAGAGCAATTAAAAGGAGTAATAGCTCCTAAGCAAGTATTAATTGCAGTGGGGTCAATCGCCTCTTTTCGAAAAGTTCGAGAGTAGAACTCAAAGAAGGCTTGTAAAATATCATCCTTGGAGGTGAAGATATTATCTTCAACTTGAATAGCTGGAATTTTATGGGATGGGTTGCCCCCTTTGAGGAGACAAAAAAAGCCATTAGTAGCTTGGTCACCCATGCAAAGCCAAGAGAGATAAGCACGGAGGTGAGCACCTCTAGCTTCATAGTGATCCATTATACGTAGGTTCTCCTTGGCAAGTTTCAAATGACTAAAGTAAGCCTCAGTAGCTTCATCTTTATTAATGGTATTTTGAAGTAAGGAGATTTCCTTATGAAGGTTGGACTTGTGAGAACTTAGTCATGAAGCCACCAATTTACCCACATGTTTGGAAAACCGTTGGAGGTAGGTACAAGCATCAGTCCACCAATCAATCCAACCATCTTCACCAAGGGGTTTAGGATGAAAATTTCATATTTGCATCAATAGAGAGCAAAGGGAGTTACTATGAAAAAAGGTAGTGTTAAAAATATAAATATCGTTAGAAGAGTAGGAGTGACCAGAGTGGGAAAGAGACCAATGAATAGGATAATGATCTGACAAAACCTAGGTATGATCTGCTTGGATAGGGGCACCATTGGTAGAAGTAAAATGAATAATAGGATTCGTAGATAGATAAACTCGATCCAACCAAGAAGAGATGTAGGAAGCACCATGTCTAGCATTACTCAACTAGTTAGAAGTACTAGAAGAAGAGAAGAAGAGATAAACTAGTTAGAAGTACTAGAAGAGGAGTAGTTTTCATTAGCTTTTTGCAACTTTAATTGACGTTTCAACGAGAGCCACTCAGAAAGCTCCCTGTTATCTAAACCACCTCTTTGCCCTCCAAATTTATCCTTTGGATGCTCAATCATGTTAAAGTCCCCTGCAATAATCCACTTAGCTTTGGGTAAGTTATGCCTGAGTCAATTCCACAAGAGCTTCCGATCAGTTAATTGACAAGGAGCATAAATGGAGACAATCCCTAAGATTTCATTAGCGTATTGTAATCGAACCCAACTACAATGCCCTAAATTATCACAACCGTGATCAAGAATAGACTCCTGCCACTTATTATGAAGAAAAATTATAGCCCCCCCTTTACCATGTTCATGGTGAGTAGAAACATAAGAACTGTTGGGAAAAATGCTCTGGCAGCAAGTTTGAAGATTGAATCCTTGGATTTTAACTTCTTGAAGACAAACAACGTCAAAGGAATGTCTCCGAATATAATCTTGAACTATATATTTTCTACAAGGGTCTGAGAGGCCCCTAACATTCCATGAACAACACTTCATTGGGTTTGTGTAGAAGAAGGAGGATCCTCCTCAACCACCAAGGCCTTAAAAGAATTCCTAGATTCAAAGTTGTTAACTAGAGGATGCTGAGCACTTGTTCTTTTGCTAATAGACTGGCTAGCACCAGTCGAGGATCGATGCCCTTTAGGGAAAGCACTAAAGATAGGGTTATCTCATGTGACTGAGGCATAATATTTTCAAGTAACATGCTCCTAGCCACTAGTAGCATCTTTTGGGACCCCTTCTTGGTTAAGAGGAGTCTTAGGGGCATCAGTATCCTCGATTTTCATATCTTCCACATCAAACACCTTAGAATCCAAAGAAGGAGATTTAGTTGAGTGAACCTCGACAGTATCCTTGCCTATGTCCTAAAATATGTTTTGATTTTTTTGTTCTTCACTAACTTGTTCTGCTAAAATTTGCTCGGCATCAAGCTTAGCCAATAACTTTGGATATTGAGCTTTAGGGTGGTTCGGATTGAGACAGTAGTAACAATGGTTAGGAAGTGTAAGATATGAAATTGTTTGAACAAAAGTCTTAACTTCCAGTGAATCAGGACACGGATTTTGCATATCTATTTTAACGCACACTCTTCGAGTTGGTCATGAATGGAAACCTAAAAAGGCCTCCATACCGATGACTTCCCCAACTTGTGCAACAAGGATATCAACATGGGGAGAAAAATGAGGAGGGAGTCCTGGAAATTCAATCCAGACTGGCAAAATACTTTTGCTTGCTTTTTCAAGATCGAAATCCTCCTTCCAGGGTTGAAGGACTAAAAAGGATCCATAAACATCCCAAATTGATTATTGTTTCACAAACTCTGCCATAGCCTTAGTTTCAAAAGTGAATAGAAAAAAGCCCCTCGTAAGATTGGAAGCTAGGGTTATTCTGATATTACGGGGTTCCCAAAACTTTTTAACCCAATCCTGGAACACCAAGGCAGGAGGAATCCTACCAGTGAAAAAGCCAATTGTATAAAGGTAAGTAAAGGTTTGTATGGTTTGGTCAAAGATGTCTTCAGGGAAATCAAAACATAAAATAGTATTATTAGCATCCATGTTGGTGGAGCTATTAGTGGGCTATGAGTCAATGTTGGAGGATTCCATTATTTTACATTTTTTCCCTCCAACATCAAAGCAAGAAGACAAAATAGATTGGGTCATGCAAACCCGTTGGGCCTAAGCCTAGCCAATTCAGAAAATCAAAATAGAGAAAATATTATAAAAAAAGAAACAAAACACAAAGGAACAAACTCACCAGGTGCTTATTAACGGATGACATAGGCACTGCAAAAGGCAAAGGGTCCCACATGCAATCGTGCAAAACCCATTCAAGTGCTTGCTAGTTTGGGGCCTAGAATGCTTCAGCACTGCTACAATCAGACTAGAATAGGTCTATCACCACCACCCCACAAAAATCCTCTACCTTTGATCAGGTTATCCTATGCTCCAAGACTGGCCAGCACAAGGCACTGTTAGGAAACCCTAGCGGAGGGTTGCCAAATTTCAAATCAGTTCGCTTCCTTTCACTTTGCATGCCAGACCTTCCTAAACCATGCGGGTTGCTCGGGCACACTATGGATTTGGCCTTTCTTTGGGATCCACCACGCATGGGTTGTGTTGTCGTTACTTGCAAGTACGACTCTGCTAAGATCTCTTCTCTTCACTTTTACTCTGGTCTCACCGTCAACTATGTTAGTTAAAAGGAAGTTCATGGAGTTATGTATAGTTCTGATGGGTGAGTTTCAATGGTCATTTCATTCACACGGTGGTAAATCTCTTCTAATCTATCGTACCACATGGCATGCATTTTACCTAAGTTCATGTATTTTTACCGAATCCTATGCTTTTTATCTTATGCATTATCAGAAGAATTTGATGACAGATATATCCAATTAGTGCATTAACAATTGTGTCAACGTTTAACGGTGAAACACGGCTGATTCTGTAACAATCATGACCCATAACTACCATTCTTCAAACGTACAAACAGGGTTGACAATGAACTTAACACCTTTCAAGTCTCAAATAAGGTTGGTTGTTTTTTTTATTCCAGTTTGTATTGGGACAGATCTAAATGGTGCCTCAAGATGCTATCCTACCTTCTGCCTTTGGACGTTAACGTAGTATATAAGTTGCTAGTCATCCAACTAAAATATATATACTTGGGCAGCAAATTGCAGGTTGTCAATGACGGCACCTTAAAGACAAGAGACTACTAACGTTTGTATAGTTGCCTTTTATGCCCTTGAAGTTTCTGTAGCTACTTCTTCCTTTTGCCTTGTAGCAAATTTTTCAACGTTTCCCACTATCCATTTTCAATTTTCATGGCAAGATATATACATGCCCATATGAGGTTAATGCATGATATGGCAAACACTTTGTTGGTTTTCCTTTCTGCTCATGATACCCATTATAAGATATTACAGTGAAACTTAGTTGGCTCTTACTACTTCTCATGCTGTGTTGAATGGCATTGATTTTTAGTCTACGGTTAATCACCATGAAATTCAAGAGCATCTCCTCTGCGCCGCTGTAAGTTGCTTGAAGAATGCTCTTGGTCTTACTAAATGGTGTGGAAACCTTGAATTTTATCATTTTAATTTGATGAGGTTGAAAACCATTTAAAGAAAAAAAATTGGATGATATTTTATTTCTTTAATTAAGGTGCTAGGAAGTGGTGGGAAAGGGAATTTCATGATAGCTCTAAATAGCTTTAATGAATGGGAGCATACACTTGTTGATGATAATAGAGAATCTTACAAAACATAATATAGTTGCACTCCTAGCTTGTGATCTGGCTCCACTAGCTTATTGTTGATAATGGCCCCATGCTTAACATGGGTGAGGTTGGTCTCAACAGCTAATAAGGGAAGGTAAAGAGAACTAAGTGACTAACTTACATTAACTATTCACTAACTAAGTTCTAATTGTTCCTAACACCAGTATCCGTTCCCACTTGCCGTACACATCTTGAACCAGTGCAACGTTGCTAGGATTACCAAACGCTAATCGTTACTGGGTTACCAAGCGCTACACGCATGCTTGAAGCGGTCGTACTAAGTGTACTTAACTAAGAGAGTCAAAGGTTGAGAGAGATATTAATTAACTAAGAAAGCATTAAACATTCAACAATAATTAATTACTAATTAGCTTAATCTATATGCTGCAAGGTTTATCATAAAGTTCATCTTTATTGTCGTACACAAATGTGTGCTTAGGTACAAATTGCTCGAATAAAGATCCGTTCACTCTATGACTCCTACTGCGAACACACAAGAATTATTCTAACTCTGGAATGGTAAAACTGCAAGAGTTTGGCTAAGGGTCTAAGTCTCCCCCCACTTGAACAAGGGAAGCTATCTTTTATTTATAGAAGATGAGGCAAAATGCAATATCGCGTACGCGATATCGTGTGGTGGATGCGATATCGCGTACACAATATCGCGGCTCATCATACTCACATGACTGAATGAAAACTCATTCTCGAGTTCCTTATAAAATATTGGGAAGGTATGGGATTATTGACTTGAATGACACTAATGGTGAATGGGGTGACACGTGAACGGATCATCATTACAATACATGGCAATATTAGTATTCATGACCACAAGAGTGAACACTATACACATTTGACATCTAGCCTTTATTTGGTAGTTGAGAGAGAAGAGAGAGAAAAGAAGAAGATGCATTGCTGCCGACGCCAAAATTGTGCCTTTTGTTGTCCATCCATAACCGCGCCATCAATCTTGTTTTTTGCATAACTGTTCCAACACCAGTCCATCCTAAGCATTTCCTCCAGCTCCAATCCATTGTTGTATGATTGCCATCTGCACACACAACACATTCTCATATTAGCAAGGATAAATAAATCACAATGTAGTTGATACCTTGCCTCAGTGTATGGTCCATTGGCTAAGTTATGATATGGTTAATACGGATTCTGGAGATATAACATTGGTGACTACCCAAGGTGTAGGGGTTAGGAGAAAATTGAAAAAATTGGACTAGGACCCCCATGACTAAGAGTGATCCTCCAGTAGCAATAGAATGGAAAAAGATAAGGAAAAAAAAAGATGGAGAAAAAGAAACAACAACAACACCAATAAAATGGATGTCAGAGGTGGTAATGAACAAAACAAATGGTGATTGCGGAAATGTTTAAGGAAAAGAAGTTAACTGATGCACCAAATAGGAATGCCAATGGGTCCTCCCCAAAGCAGGCTCATGCCCTTTATGCCTTGACAAGCCCACATTCAAAGAGTTTGTAGGCTCTGGAAATGTCGTTCGGAAGCAAGAGTTAAAGTCTTAACCACAAGAATTTACCAAAAAGACAACAATGCATCAACCAACATATAGACTACTGATACAACCGGCAATGACGTGGAAAATGGAGAAAGAATGATGGAAAGAAGAGAATGGAATGGAGTCCCAAGAACAAGGTGGTGTACAACCCCTTGTGTATTTATGGCTAATGTGACTTAGTATTTCTCATTCCAAATCTAGCCTCAAATAATCCACATCCAGTGACTTCGCATTAATACACTTGGCCAATCCATCCACATGAAGCAACAAGAATGCTTTCGCCAAAGAGTCACCACCATTTCGAGAAAACGAGAAAGGAAAAAGTAGGAAGCGAGACAGGGCGTTAGTTAGAGAAAACACGTTTGTTTAGTTCCATAACCAATGCTTGTAGCCCAGATGATTATTTTGTCTAAGGGGTGTGCTTTGAATTCTCACT
>MNCI01003573.1:86386-138016 GCA_015680685.1 Gnetum montanum | reverse complement strand
TTCGTCAACGCTCGTAACCAAGTCGTACTCATGTCGCGTCACTAGGAAAGCAATAAATAACATTAATTAAACCTATCCATGCACTGCAAGGTTTATCCGCAAAGCTCGTCTTTATTGCTGTACACAACTTGTGTTCAGGTACAAAGCTGCTCGAATAAAGAACCATTCACTTGGGGGACTCCTACTGCGGGCACATGGAAAATATTCTATCTTTGGGGTGATCAATCCGCCAGAGCTTCGCTACTTTATGCCTATCATGATGAATGAGGGGAGTGCTACCTCTTATTTATAGATATGGCGGTGGACCGCGATATCGCGTACGTGATATCGCAAGGGATGCGATATCGTGGCCTATGCAATTCGCGTCTCATCAATATATTAAAAGGAAGACCACCAATTTTATCTAAATAGCTTTTAACCATATTGAAATCACCTCTAATAATCTAGGGAATAATTTAGGCATAGATAGAAGATATTTCTAAATGTCTAATCAATCTTTTGAATTATTAGAAGCATAAATATTATAGAGTCTAAAGTCACCTTTTTAATATGACAAATAATCCAAATAAGTCTTCCAATGTTGTCAAAACTAGAATTCAACACTTTTGTAGTCTAATTTTTATTTGCTTCATGAGTAGTAAAAAAACAATGTAATTTTTAAAAATGCATTTTCACAAAAAACTAATATCATGCATTAAAATATTAATTTCTTACAAGAAAAAAAATTTAGAAATAAATGCCCGTTTGAAAAATACTTCCTTGTAATCTTTACTTAGGATCTATCAAAAAAGCGGCAAACATTTCATGATAAAACTAACATTGAGATGTAGATGAGGAGGCTCCCATCCTTGGTTTTTCAAGCTTCACATTTGTCTCATAATCTATATCAGTAATAAGTGAAAAAGCATTATCTGATTAAAAAACCTTCGAATAGTAGTAGAAGTAGAAAGAGAATAAGATACCTTTGGGATTTTTAAATTGAAAAAAGTAATTGTAGGCGTCTTCTTTTTATGTTGCACTAAGTGAAATTCATCTGCATTAGTATTTTCATTGTTGGTCTTTGTTGAAATTTTTTTTTTTTTTTTTGAAAGAAGAATTTTCTTTAAATATCACCTTTAGCATTAAAATGATTAGTATAAGGTTAAAAACTTGTTGAAGAAGATTTCATTTATGCTTTCTAAAAACTAACATTATTTTCTTTTTCTTTTTTTGAAAATTGTTGTTTCTTTTCCTTATGAACCAATTTTAAATTGAGAATAGAATAGATTCCAATAAAATGGCCTTTACAACAACAATTGTTACAACATCCTTGCAAAATATAATATGTAATATTTTAGAGGAAACGCTAATTGCCAACCTTGAGTTTTAATTTTGTCTTCTTCTACCATAAATCAATATCTACAAAATAACATATGTGGTACACACCATTTAGTAATGTTTTTGACTCTATCTTTAGGATTATACTAATGTTTCTAATAATTTCATTTTCAACACTTAGAAAAATAAGAGGAATATTTTCTAATTCAATCAAGCAAGGAATTTTAGAATAATTAGAAGAATATGGATCAAAATCCACTTTCCATGCCTGCGTAATAAAAGTATTATGCTAACTCATAAAAAATTTAAGATCTAATGATTTTTCAACCATTTTATAATTTGCTAGTTTGACAAGTAAAAAAGATTTAGAAAAATAATGGTCATGCAAAACATTAATTTCATAGCATTCAAAGATAGCCTAAATCATTTGTGTAAAACCTTTATTTAGGTGAACAAATCCAATAATTTGCAAAAATATGTATCGTGAAGTGATATCTTTTGACAAAGATTTATATAAATCATTAGGTAAAACAAAATCAAAAGCTTCAAAATGTTTCATATTCTTTACAATCTAAGAGCTAGGAGTATTTTTCATCTTTAGATCATTCTTCACTAAAAAAATTATGCTGCAAAAACTCCATTAGAAATCCTTGAGATTGATAAATTACTAAAAGAACTCACAACCAACTAATTAAGATTATTCTACTTAACATTGAAGTTTATCCATTATTATAATAAAAATAAATTATAATAGTACAATAATAAATTTAAAGTATCATATTGCCTACCAAGTTATAAACATTAGACTTCCCAATTAAATTAAGCTTTCACTTGTAAAATACAATATTTATGTATTGACTACCACTTAACCTTAAGTTTTATTTTAAGACCACATTTAGCCATAGTGCATTGAACACTTTGAAAGAAAATTAAAATAAGCAAAACTGACGCCATTAATTAAAAATAATGATCTACATTCCTTAGACACAAAATTAGCTAGAAACATTATGGAGTGGGAGGGGTGTTAGAACTCGAAAGCATGCTATAAGTACAATAAGCAAAATTGACCCAAATAGCAATAGAGTTGTTAATTAAACATTATAATCCAAAGTCTATAAGCATAATACTAATGAGAAATATTATTGGGTGTGCTTTGGGGTGGGGTGTTGTGTGTTGGGGTGGAGGCAATGTGGTGTAGGGTATCGAAACTTGAAAGAATGATTATGAAAATTGGAAACTAAATTTTTTTTGTTATATCCAAGGAATCACAAAGGATTTGTTGGATGGTTTCAAAGCCTCAACACATTTTGAAGCAAGTTGAAAACATCATTGATGTAATGCCCTAAACATATAAGGTTAATTTGAAAGAAAGTAAGAGAATTACAATTAATGGTGTAATTCATTCAAATGCGAATCAAAGATTGACAACATAAAAAATATATTCTTTATCTTCTATTCTTTGTTTGCATAGTTTGCAAACACACTCTTCTCTTGGTAAATTGATCTGATGACTTGTCTCAATATGGAGATGATGAAAGCTCATTCTTGATCTAGCAATTTAATTTCTTAAATGAATAGGAATAGTTGAAAATAGATACTTTTGAGTACTAAATAACAAACCTCCTCTAAGAGAATGTAAATAAAAATGCATTTTCCTTAACCCATTCAACCAAAATTTAGCTAAGACCTCCTCTTTTATAGTTTTTTAGAAGAGCCTTTTATTTAAAGAAATATCCTCTATTATAATATTCTATGATTGAAGCTATAATTTTCTTTGATGCAAACATCCATTTTCTTGTGTAGCATTCATGATCTCATTGGCATAATTAACTTCCTCCATATGACTTAACTTTTGAGTATAAGCAATAAATTGACAAAGGTCTTTAACTTCAAAAGGAAGCAAATTTACTTTTAAAAGTAAGATATCATGAGAAGACTTTGCATTTTCACTTGAAATTCACATACAAGAAACTATTTTTGAACATGCTCTAAATTTTTCCAATGATGTGTAGAAACAATAGGTCCCTCGGCAACACACCCATATAATAATACAGGTTGGACAAGATTACAAAAAAGTTTTTTTGTTGATCTCCCACATCAAAATTTGTTTCCTACAACAATTATTTCTTAGAGAAAATAAAGCTTGTATGCCACTTGAAGCCCTTTGAGTAATATGGGTATTTCAACTATACTTGTTGACAAATTTAACTCCAATATATTTATAAGATTCACATATAGTAAGTCTTTTTTCTCCAAGGAAAAACTGTAATTTCTATTTCTAGTACCACAAACAAAAATTTTATCCTTATCAATATTAACTTTCATACTAGAATGGTTGCAGTAGTCATGGAAAACTTGAAGCATATAATTTAATCTTGTAGCTGATTTTGTAATCAAGGCCACATCATCTACAAAGAGAAGCATATTCAAAAATAATCCATTTGCTAACATACCATGATTAGAGGCATTTTGCATCCATTCCTCTAATTTATGTATAAATATGCCAAAAAGTGTAGGGGACAAAGAACAACCTTGTTTAACTCTAAGTGAGTTATTGATAATTGTTCCTTCCATAACAAGATTATCTTTAACAATAATGTTAACCATCTCATTGATTTTTTTAGTAACAAAAATGAGATATTGTGAAATGTTAATGCTATCATTTCTATTCCAAAGTTTATCTTGAGTAATAGAATTGTAAGCTTTAAAGAAATCAACAAAATAAATAAAAGTTATATGGTTGGGTCTTTTTGCTTTCCATGCACGATAACACAGAGTTATTAGATTGTTTATAGTAGAATGATTCCTCCTAAAGCTTGATTGTGATTGAGCACAAAGACCTTGCATTTCTACCCATGAACTAATTTTATTCTCCAAAATAGTATCCAAAAGCTTAGTGAAAATTTAATTGATTGTAATCAATTGGTAATTATTAAGATATGTCCTATCTCCTTTATTGAAAACCAAGATTGCTTGACTAGACAATTTAGAATGATCCAAACTATGCTAAAGCCCTTTATTAAGAAGATTGTAAGCTACTTTTCACACCAATGGACAACCTGTTTAAGAAGCTTTGCATATAATCCATTAACATCAACATCTTTCCCAAAAGATAATCTTTGAATTCCTGCAGAAAAGTCATTGGTCTATATAAGTTATATAATCAAGTTATCTTATATAGTCTAGGGAGCCTCTTAATTAAAAAGGTCATTGAAGAAAGTTTGAATAGTAAATAAGGAAAAATCCCAACCATGTTGTTTTCTATCTCGAAATAAATTCCAAAAGCTCTTTGGATTTGAGAGGAGTTCACAAGTCAATTTATTCTACTCTTTCTTTAGTGAACTTTCTTTTTTAAAAACAAATAACCTTTCTATAATTCTTTAGCATCGAAACATCAAAATGTGAAGTTATAACATCTTTACAAGCTGTCACATAGTCCATATCAAACCAAAGTGTTTTACAAGCAAGTCTCTTCCTAATTTGCACTTGAGTAGCTGTAGACAAAAGAACATTAGTCAAATCTACCTCATTATCACTGTTGACCAACATATTAGCTATTCTTGTTTGAAAATCTTAATGAAGATCTTTTGTGAGATGATGAGTTTTGCATTTTTTGTAATAAATATGATGAATTAAAGCAATAATGGTGAATTTCATGTCACGATGAAGAGATCATGTGAGTTTTTGTCCCACTTGAAAGTTTTTCACTGCATCTATATTATCATGAGTAGACAAGAGAAGATGAATGCAAGAGTTACCTTAGTGCTCAATAAAGGCAAAATGAGAGGAGGAAGAAATTTTGTTGTTGTCATTAAGGATTAAAAAATAAAAGGAATGATCCCACTCTAAGAAATGAATACCCCTATGATTTGTACTATGATTAGCAAATGATTTTTTGTAAACTAAATGAAGAACTTCACTAAAGTTTAATTGAGAATTCCAAACAAGTCTTTAAATTTGACTTTGTCCAACATAAGCATTAAAATTGCCACAAAGAAAAACTTTACCAAGCCTGGAGAATTCTACAACATCTTGATCCAGGTAATGAAAAGTATGCTCTTGTGAAGTATTAGTAGAATTGTAGATAGAAGAATCCCTTAGAGCAAAATAACAAAAAGCAATATAAAGAACCTTGGAAATGTCTTAGACTTGAACCCATAAATATTGATTATTATTATCAACTTTTTCACCTTAATGAAATGATCTCTAGACTTTTTATTTAAACAAGCAATACCACCAAAAGGTCTATACTTCACCTTAAAATACTTATTTCTAATATATATGATATGAAAGCTTGAAATAGGTATAATTGAAGATTTTTTTCTTCCCATCTTTCAACAAAAATAAATAGATCAAAATCACTAAAGAAATGGCTAGTATCTAAAGCAACAACTTTATAATGAACCTTCAATATTAAGGAAACCATATGTAATAGAAGAAAATCCCTATTTTGGGGGATTTTCCCTCTCTTTGATGATTGCAACATATTTATAATTCAAGTAAACAATTTTACTTGCAACATGAGTTTGTTCAACTTTTTGCTATTTTTCTGCCATTTTGCTTACTCTCTTTTGGTCAGGTCTTTAGTAATCCAAATGTTATGTCCTTTCAAAATAATTCTATTCTTCTAAATCTTATCTCTTCCATGCCAATCAACAAACTTAACAATAACTTGCCAAGGTTCATCCCCCTTAGGACTAAGCCTATTTACACTAATTATTGGGGTAAAAGAAATATGCATTTGTTTTGTAAAGAAATATGACATGACTTGCAAAAGATCTTCATCATATTCTTTAGGAATTCCACAGAAGCACAGGATGATCTGTTCTACCTGTTGGCTCTTCTTTCGTCCTTTGACGAGCACGTTCTCCCCCGCAGATTCGCCGTCGCAGGTGAACAATTTGTGACTGTTTTTCTCGTCGCAGCCGGCCATTGCAGATGCCAAATCTGAGCTCGCAAATGAGGCAAGCAATTCTATTTGCTTTCACAGGGAATGCAGTAACCATTGGCGCTCTTTGTTTTTTTGGCGTTGCAATGTCACTGAGCACTCCTGCACTTCGTGTCTTACGGTGCCGTCGTCGCTTGTCACTAGTTCGATGTTTGGTGGGGTGTGGGGTGGCTTTGCCTATGTCTGTTTTCCATCGTCGCAATTTGTGGCATTTTTTTGGGGGCATTGCTTGGCCGTTTTTCTCTTTTTTCCGCGCTGTCCTGGACCTTTGCGTTCTGGGCCTTGCAGCGGTGGGAGCTATCTTCGATCATTGCGATGGCAGCTCCCTGTTGGTTTTTTTTGCCGTGGCACTATGATCCAGTGGTTATTTGGGGCTATAGCTAGGCACCTCTAAGTTGCTGCTGTTAAGTGGCAGTGTGGGGCTTTGCTATGCTGCATTGGTAGTGCAGGGTGTCCTTATTGCGATGGGCTTTTATGGCAACTAGGGTTTTCTTTGTGGTTGCGGCTCTGGTGTTGTTATTCTAGCCATTGTTGCACTTGCTTCGTGGGTTGGTGTGTTGCAATGGTGAGTTCGTCTGATTTTACTCTCCCTTATTCTACTCTTCCTCCGGGAAGTTCCTCTATCTTGCCTCAAATTGATATTTTTTAAGCAGTTTCCAAAGATTTCGCAACACATTTTATTTTTTTCCAAATTGTGGGGTTTTTACCGAGGTCGTCAAGTATTAACACTCAAGTCCAAAACCTTCTTCAGCCCCAGGGCATTCAGGTTTCTCATGCCTAATACTATGTCTGAAACTTCATTTTGGTGGAGCTATTCGATGTCTCTCAGGTCGAGAAGGCTCTATCTTTAAAACTTTTTCCAACATGAAATGCAACCCTGATAACTCTTGGAGGTTTGATTTTAATGTCAATGACCCAGCCTTTAACATAATTCCTTGTTATGTGGAATTGCCCAATCTTCCACTTGTTTTTTCATCTGTTGAAAGGGACATTGTGAGCACCCTGGGTTCTATTATTTTCAATCATTGTACAGTGATTAATGGAACTCCAATTCGTCGTTATCGTGTTGAACTTGACTTAGCTCTTCGAAAGACCTCATTAACCCTCATTGCTGGTGGCAAACTCTTCATCCAGAAAATAGACTATTTTTATCTTCCAAACTTATGTAGCTATTTTCATAGGGCCGAGCATCATATATTGGTGTGTCCCTAAACAATCCGTAGCATCTTAGTAAACTCGTTCCCTAGTCACACCATTGCGCCCATCCTTAGAATCCTTCAAGTTTAGATCTCCTTTGCCAATAGCTCCACAATCCTCCTCTCAGTCTAGCCCCTCCAAGCTACAAAAACCATAGTCAAATACTCACACCTCTACCGAAGTCATCCCCTCGAAGCCAGTCATGAACTCCATTTTAGTTGAGGAGTTTGTGGTGGGTAGTGATAGGAAATGAGTTAAGGCTTCCCCTCGTTCTTCTCCACCCTTCACCTCCCTTCCTCTGAACACTTCTGTGGTCCCTATCTCTACCAACAACTCCTTTGCCCTCTTGTCAGGAACCATGGAGGTTGATTCTTTGACTTTTGAACCTTCTGTTGACCTCTCAATTGAAAAGCCCCTCGCTTCTCCATGAACCTCCTTTCATGGAACATTCGAGGCTTTACTAGTAGACTTCGATGAAAGTGGGCAGGCAACTTTATCTCCAATCTTAATATAGCCTTTGATTTCGTTCTCCTTCATGAAATTAAAATCTCAGCGGACTTTTTATCCTTTTTCGCCCATTGGTTTCTTCCTCACTCCTCGATTCTAGCGATATCCCATGCAGGTGGGAAACGAGGTGCTGCCATCCTCCTCTTGTCCTACTAGAAAAATAAAATCCTTCAAAGTGGTTCTGATTCTGGGCATAGAGTTTCCTAGGCCACCTTCTCCTCCTTGCACAATCCTTTTGGAATTTGCTTGATATATGCCCCAAATGACTCCACAGAACGGGCTCTCCTTTGGCAAGAACTTGCAAATTCTCTTTCCCAGGTGCCTTGGATATTTGAAGGTGATTTTAATATGGTCAAATTTCTTCAAGATAAGCTTGGAAGGCTATTTTTTCAACTGCCTAGTTTCGAGTATCAAACTTGGTCCGCCTTCATGAAAAGGTTTTACCTTTCTAATGAGGTGGACGCCTCTGCAAGTGTTCCCCTCCATAATTTTACTTGGAACAATCTCCATCTAGGGCAGGCTCGCATTTATAGCAGGTTAAATAGATTATATTTCTCCATCCTTTCTTTCTGGCAAGCCTTCTCTGCTACTACGATTCATCACCATGCTACCTTATCAAACCATCTCCCTATCTCTATATCAATCCAGATTCATGGCAACCCTAACAGACAAAAATTCCATCTTTTCCACCTACACAACAATTGTTTTTCTTCCTCTTCTGCCCAACTTCTTCTATCTAACCTTTGGAATGTTGAACCTAGACTTCTAAATCAAGTGGGTTGGATTCACCGGTGGCATTGCACTTCATGTCGAGTGCGGAACTTTGCTCGTTTGTATGGTAAGGCGATGGCTACTTGGGCCAGACAAGAATACAACAACATTCATCTCACTATTGAACACCTTACTAATAAACTAGCTCAAGATACTTTCAACACTCTAGTTCACGAGGAGCTTGCTAGAGCTCGATTAGCCTTTCAACATTGGGACGTGTATCAAGCATAAATTGTCCTAACTAAAATTTGACTCACTTGGTTAAATATTCAAGATGAACACTATAAGGAGTTTTTTAAGTATCTTAATACGGCTCCCCCTTCGTATTCTATAGACAAAATCTCTAGTAATGGTACCACCATTACTGCCCACAACAGTATCCTCTCCTTTCTTAAGCACTACTATGAAACCTTTTTTGCAACTACCCCAATGGACATCTCTTCGTTCGAGGTTGCCACCCAATTATCCTTGCCTTATCAATTCCACTATGCTGCAAAGCCTTGACACTGGTATCACTTTGGTGGAGCTACAGGTGGCTTGTTCCAAGTTAAGTCATGGGAAGGCTCCTAGTTATGATGGTTTCCCTGCGGAATTTTTTTGAACTCATTAGGGTTTGGTGGGAAATGATCTTCTACAGGTCATTAACGAGGCTATCCTAACTGGTTCCCTCAAGCCCAATCTAAATCAAGGGGTTCTTCATCTCCTCCTTAAGTCTAGGGATCTTACCGATATCTCCAACTAGCGTCCCATAACTCTTCTCAATGTGGTGTATAAAATTTGGGCCAAGTGCTTAGCCTTATGGTTGAAAAAAATTCTTGGCCAAATCATATCTCCCTAGCAAACAAGGTTTGTTCCTGGTCGATATATTTTAGACAATGTGATTGCAACGTGGGAAGGTCTCTAGTGGGCGGAGGATGATGGGCAAGATATTCTCCTAGTGAAACTTGATTACACCAAGGCTTATGACAAGATAAAGTGGGACTTTATCTTGTAGACCATGACCAAACATGGTTTTGGCCCTAAGTTCTTGCATGTGGTGAAATGCTTATTCTCAGATGCTACCGCAAAAATAGCCACTACTTTCGGCATTACCTCTCCCTTTCCAATATATAGGTCGGTGAGGCAAGGTTGTTCTGTCACCCCCTATCTCTTTATCATCGTAGCTAACTTTCTTTGTCATCAAATAAACTAAGACATTCAAATAAAAGTTCTCATTGGGGTCTGCTTTTCTTCCTCTCAACAACAGCTTTTCGATATGCACTTTGCCAATGACTCTTTTTTTCTCGTTCAAAACATAGCCACCAATTTGCACCGCCTCTTATCAAGGGTAGAGCAATATTGCACACTCTTAGGTCCACTATAAACTAGAATAAATCCTCTGTCTATAGCTTTACTGGCAATTACCAACATGTGACCAACTATACTTGGCAACAACTTCAGGATCAAGACATCATTAAGATTCTGGGAATCTCTTTTTATTTTAGAGGTTCAACCTCTATGCTTTTGGAGTAGGTTATTTATCGGATTCAAAAGAAACTTGCCAAATGGAAGACTAAACCCCTCACACTCGCAGGTAAATACCTCATATGTAAGTCCATCTGTGCGTCAACCCATGTGTACCACTCTTCGTGTTGGGCCCCCTCCCAAGCTACCTACTAGAAGCTGGAATGATTATTTTGTGACTTCATGTAGTCCTCCAAAGATTCTCAGAAAGGATTCCATCGTGTTGGTTGGAATATAGTTTCTCTCCTTAAGAATAATGGTGGCTTAGGTCTTTTGAATTCCTACAAGCAAGGAATTACCCTGGTTACTAAGTGGCTGGTACAACATTTAGATGCCTCAGATATTATTGGGACTCTCCTCCAATTAAGGCTTCATTAAGCATTTCCTAAAAACAAGCCCTTTTGGAAAGGTATCCATTTTGTCAATTAGATCCTTTCCCCCCTCACTATCATTCTTCCTGGCTCTCATGTTTTCAAAAGCATTTGGAGGGCATGGCAAATTCTGCACAGTTACATTGACTAGACTCACATAAAGATCAACCCTATTTTCCTGTCTAAATTGTGTCCGTGGTGGTTACCTTTGTTGCCCGCTCCCCTTGCCATCACAAATGCTAAGGTTGCTACCTCTTGGTATTAAAAGGGGGTTATTTCTTTGAATTGTCTTAGGCTAGTTGGTCATTAGATTTTGGGGGTCGAGTTTAATAATTTGTATGGGGAGTCGGAAGCAATGGGCCATTGCCTTATCAAGATTTACTCCTTTCTCCATGGTCATTGGCAACTAGATGTCACGGTGCAAAGCCCTTTTCATGGCCTTCAATGGATTAATGGGGTCAAACTCTTACCTTACTGACCATCAATCCCCTTTCACCTTATGTAAGACCCATCTGAGGTCATTCAATGTTGTAATAAGTCTTGGCACAAACAAGAGTTAGAAAATTTTTGGATCCCCCTCTTCCAATGTATTTGGAAACTATTGACCCTCCCCAAATTAAACAATCCCTCTGGTGTCTCCTCCACCATGGTCTACCAATTGGTAAACGTTTAGAATATCTGGAGATTCCCAATCCCAATTGCCCTCTTTGTGGTGGACAAGATGACTTTGTGCACGTGTTTTGGCATTGTCCCTTTGCTCAGCATGTGTGGGAGTGGGCTTCTAAAGTTTTTCCATCACGTAAGCTATCTCCAAATGATGCCATATTTGACCTTTCGACTATTACTTCTGCTAATTTCAATTTTTTGTGGAAAGTTATTAGGTCTATTATTTTATATTATATTTGGAAGCGCAGATGTAATGTTATTTTTCAAAGGATAGATTATTCTAACAAATGTCTGTTTACCAAGTGAGAGAAGTTGTAGATCTTTCACCTCATTCATTTCCAACTCACATCTCAAGCATCCAAGTTCAATTTGGATAGTCATCAGTTAGTGCATCTCCTACGGCCTTGGGAAAGACCCGTGCATTCCAACATCACTCATCATTAGTAATCTCTGCAAGGAAGCTTCCCTTCGTTCAATTGTGTGGAGCCACCTTTTGGAACTCTCTTTGTCCTTTACTGAGAGCTCTCCACCCCATCTATATTTATGCCATTCTCTCGTGTATTGGGTTAGTTAGAATTGACGTTGGTAGTGCCCCAAATTAGGTTCCTCCCTTAGTACTCGTTTATTTATAAGGCTGTCCCGAGTCTCATTCATAGTTATCTCAGTTCCCCCTTTCCCTTAACCCTATGACTTAGTGTGGTTACTGTAATTGTTACTCTTTTAATATTAATATTAATAAACTTCTTTTTGCGGTCCAACACCCCCCCCATATTCTTTAGGAATTCCCACAATTCGAAGATTTTGAATTTTATCACATTTTTTTTAATTTCATGCATTTTCTCAATAACTACTTCTAAACTTGAGTGAGCAATTATTATCTTTGACTTGAGAATCCAAGTTTGAGTATAGAGTATCCATATTTGTTTGAACTATTTAAAATGAATCTTTTAACTATAATGGTTGGAATGGTTTGTACCTTTTTGACCATGACTTCAACCATGGATTCCAACTACACAATACTCAATGTTGTAAAGTTTAAAGTTGCAACTATGTTATTCCATTTTGCTTGAGAAATCGTAAATCCTACCATTAAAACCCTACTTCTTGTACTTCCCCAAACTACTTAAAATGGAAAATGTTGCTTTCTTGGCCTTTGCATACAAAATGTTGAATCCCAAATCACTAAAATGTTGAAAGCCCAAATTAGATCTATGATCCACCAAATTACCCATATCACCAAACATTATTGAATCTCCACATCACCACAATTGTTGAATTGCTAAATCAATCACCAAAATTGCTGAATCACTAAAATTACCAAACTACCAAATTGGTAAATCACCAAAATTTGGGATGCTTGAACTATATAGAGAAATATATTAATACCTTAAATGCGGTTGGAATTGGCAACCTCTTGCTTAATAACATAATGAGCTAACAACACAAGCCACTTATCAATCACCAGTAAAAAAATTTGTTGTTAAAAGAGGGAAAAGGATGTTAATGTAGTCGAAAGACTCTTGATTTGGTAGCTCTAGGTTACAGGGATTTGGTAGCTCTAGGTTATAGGTGATTCCATTATGGTAAACAATGCTAAGTTATGAAATTTTAGTTGGACTACATGTGATATGCTTTTTAAACAATATTTAGGCCAATCAAACATAATATCGCCCACTACAATTGAATTCATAACTGAAGTGTCCAAATCAATACCCTACAACCAGCTTGCATGCCGGAAATGTTCATGAGAGAAGAACGAATATCGAAAAAAACAAACAGAAAAAAAGAAAAATCGAACGGCTAATTTGACGTATGAATAAAAAGTCAAAGCATCGAGGCTGCCCATCAATTCTTTACCTTTTGATTTCGTGCAGTCACTTCCATTGCTTCCTTGGAAACCTTAATCTTACGGCACATCCAGGGTCTCCACCTGCAAAAAAACAGAGAAGATGGGAGGAGACTAGAGCAGCAACAGGAAAAGCAAAGCAGAAGCCAAATTCATACCTCTGTTAGTCTCCCTGCGCAATAACAAGAAAGCAGTGAATCCAGCAAACGCAGCAGGCGTAGGAATGAATTCGTTTTCAGATTCATTTCGCAGATTCTTTCTGCCTGTTTATCAAGATAAACCGGGAGTCGATTTGGCGGCGTTGTTAGGTTTTTGCTTTTGCTTGTAAAACTCTCTCAAAACCCTTCGCGCATGCTCGCAGGATCATACACAATCGCTTCGAGCGCCTGATCCTGGGAGAAAGACTTGCATAATACCTGTAGTTTCGGGATTCCTTGCGGAGTATTCGCGAAGGATCAAAGAGACCGTGTTTCCGAGGTCTGCTGCTTTCGGCGAATTTGAATGCTTGTTTCATGAGGAGGAACAGCGGCCGCGGGGAGAGCAGGAGCATTCATGGCGGCGTCAGGCGAAGAATCGGTGAGTTTGAGTGTCTTAATCAAACAGACCGTGCAGGATGCTTTCGCGGGCCTGGCAGACCTCGTGGATAAAAACCCTCAACGGTCTGATACAGAGCGCAAAATCCACACTTTGAAATATATCAATAGAACCAGGCAACGCCTACTTCGTCTCCACGCTGTCAGCAAGTGGTGTAACCAGGTATCTTTAGCATGCCTTGTCCAAATTGTTTGTTTGTATGATTCCACTTGTTACTTGATATCGAATGTTAGTTTAACTACTCATTCAGAATTTGAAATCCTAGGGTTTATGCATTCTAGCCGCGGATGTAGTTCACTCGGAATTTGAAGCCAAAAAGCAAAGATCAATGCGGACTTTATGTCAAGAAGAATTCCGTTATTAAAAGTTTTATCATCTCCATGGTAGTAAGTACCGGAACTTCATTTTAGGTTAGCGACATTAAGGGTTAGTCAAGTGCCCCAATCCGCGTTACGGAAAAATTGAAAACTCAACGGGTGCATATCATCTCGAACTTGATGATTTCGTAGCCAAGCTAAAATGACATCGAAAAATGTTCTTGGACTTCCGAAATCCAATTCCTGCATTCATAACCTTGATAATCTCATCATATTTTAAGTGTTGTTCAAAGTTTGGCGACAGTTTCTTTTGGTAGTTGGGGATATTTAGCTGTGGAACACCATTTGGATCTTGAAGATTTAAAATTGTAAACCTAGCTAACACAATGTTGATAACATTCACGGAAAATTGGAAATCCTTACTGGTGCATGAAAACCTTAATTTTCTTGTGCTATACACCCCATTAAAAATGACGTATTAGTTCTTCAACCGGAAAAAAATCAACCGTTCATTATTGCTTTGTGTTTGTAGCTCATTTGTAATATTTATGCAATATGGCATCATTATTAGTTCGAGAAACCTAAGCAATTATTTGTTCTTTTGAATATCACAGACCCCATTGCTTAAGTACTGCCAGCAGCTAGATGGAGTCTTGTCCATGCATGAGCAGTGTTTCACACAGGCTGCAGACTCACTGTTCTTTACTCACGAGGGTCTGCAGCAGGCCCGGGCTCCAATCTATGATGTTGCATCTGCTATAGAGATTCTTCTCACAGGAAATTATGCTCGGTTGCCAAAATGCATCGAAGAGATAGGTGTGCAAACACCACTAGAGGGTGAAGAACTTGAGGAGGCTTTGCGAAAGCTGAACACACTGTTGCGATTAAGGCTTCTTGATACCATGATTCCACGAGAAGTTTCGAAAGTTACTGTATCTGATGGCAAAGTGATACTAAATGTTGAGGGGGAGTTTAATGTTCATCTTACTCTGGGTTACCAGGGCCATCTAAATTATTGGAGGGTACTTCATTTAGAATTGCTTGTGGGAGAGAAGAAAGGGTTATTGAAGCTATCCGAGATTCAGAGATTTAACCTAGGTGGTGATCTTGAACGCAGGATGGCTGCAGCAGAGAAACCTTTCCAAGTATTGTACTCTGTGCTGCATGAATTTTGTATATCCCTTGTGATGGATACTGTAATCAGGCAATTAAGATCTTTACTAAGAGGTAGGTGGAAGGATGCCATTCGCATTGAACTTACTGCTGATCCTGGACAAGTTGGGACTAGTACAGTCCAAACACAGACTCTTAGTACAGAGACTGAAGCTGATACTGTTGGGATAAAAGTACCAGGGGTTAAAATTTCATATTGGTTGGATCCCATCAAGATGGTTGGGAATGCAGATTCAAGAGTTGCACCTTTTCTAAAAATTGAACCATCACATGACCAACACATTATTTGTTCTCACAGTACTTTTGTTATTGATCCTATGACTGGGAGTATAGCCGAGTTTGTTCTTAATCAAGGTTGTATTGATGTTGAGTATTTGTTGCTGAGGGCTATTTCCTGCAACATACATACACGTCTCTTGGAAGTTGAGAGAACGCTCAGAAGTAACAATCAGCTTTGCCAAGTGGATGATGATATTTTCTTGAAGCATCCTGGTGACCTATCTTATGCAGATTCAAATAAGGTTTGTCTTATCAATTATTTTATTTGTTTTTTGGTTTCTTTGGAACAAGTAAAAGTATTGTAGGTTTAAATCTGGTATTGTGTTTTTGTAACTGAAGACCTTGAAGACTTTGATATAATTATACTTCATCCATACTATATGAAATTTGCACAATAAATTCCATTTTCAATCTTTAACATGTTGTTGCCTGTAACCTTCAAAGGTTTGCTACCTGTCAATTTGAATATGGTGTTTGTGACAATGCATTAGTGAAAAAATTTTGGATCTGTTTTCTGAACCCTTGCCCATGGATTTTGTTTCCAAATATATTTGCTTAGTCAATTTTGTACATGAAAGTTAGTCAAATGGATGCATCGACACAACAAATTTATGTGCCTGCTAGATTTGAAAACAGATTATTATAACTTTTTGCCTAGTTCACAGGCATGGAGGAAATGGAATCTTAACGGAGCAGACCATTTATACATTCATTATAAATCTGCTGACTAAGTATCTGTGTACCAGCAAATTAAAAAACTTATAAGTTGAATTGTTCTGGGTAATTTGTACGTATTTGGGTTATATTCACAGAATTTAGTTAAAATAAATGAGCAAAAAGAGGATATTGATGTAGCTTCCCAGGATAAAGGAGGTTGCTAGTTCAAGAAAGGTTTGAGATTAAGTGTTTTTACTTTCACAAACTGACTTAGGGCATGCATTGTGTATTCCTGCTATTAAGGTACTTGCAAAATGAGTCTGTGAAACTTTCAACTGGATAGTTTTGTGTCAGCGTTTCAGCAGTATTGGATATGTTTAAAGAGACATAGTTTGTGGTGACGTGTCATGTGTTCTTATTGAAATTTAGGAATGATTAGAGATTGTTCTTTGCTTTTTTTAAAATATTACTGAAACTGATGCAAGATAATTTAACATTCTATAGGGCATATATAATCAATATTTCAGAGTTCCTGAAACAGCCATGCTATAGGTCATCCTTATCTTTTGGCTTGACTTTTAGAGCAAATAAAGAATCAATATTTTATGTGCACTGATTAGTTTTGTCATAAAACAGATACCAGAATTTTCACAGAACATAAATGCGTCTGGAGATTGTGCAGAAGAAGTTTTGTGTGTTCGGGCATATGGTTCATGTTATGTGGCTCTTGGAATAAATATCAGGTTAGTATACACGTGATAGTTATGTTCTGTAATCAGTTGTTGATTTTACCATTTGGCATTTGGTTTTTTTTGGGAATAAAATTTATTTTCTAGTTTATGTACAATTTATTTTACTTGCAATTTTAGTTTGTTCTAATTTAATTGAAAATCTTTGTAAATGGTGTAATTATTGCTATTATTGAGTGATAAGTAACAACGTTTTTTCAACTTACTGAATGCATTAGACATCCATGGATTTTATTTCACTAGTGAAAACCAAGATGATTTTATGAATATCAAGAAGTTGCTGTACAACCAGAAATTACGTGTGATCTGAGAGATCAGCCAAGAATTTTTAAGGGTCTTGTACACCGTTCTTCTATTCAAAAATTGAAATTGTCACCCTTAGCTCAAATTGATTCCTAATTTCAAGTTACATGTTTAAAGTTTTCTAATTGCAAAGGCTTGGGCAGCTGAATCTTTTTCTATAATGTACATTCTCTTCAGAGCCTTCTACTATCAACACCTAAATATTTTTCTCTTCTTTCAAAGTCCAAAGATAATACGGGCAACCAAAAAAATGTTCCTTTGGAGAAATCCTGGAAAGATTTTGACATCATCCAATGTTGATCTGTGGATACACACATTTTATTCCAGATTTAAGCAATAGAAGGAAATGCATAATGATATGATTAGCATCCTTGCAAGCATTTTTGTACCATCTTATCAAGTTATCTACAGTGGAAATTCTTCGTGTTCTTGCCATCTCAAAAATATATTAACTTTAGGTATAAGACGCACCTTTTTCTGACAAAGGAATTTTTTCATATTTCATTAGGGCTTCATCCATTGACATGACTGAATTTCTTACTGTTGCTTAAATTTTTGTATCAATGATTTTTGTCTCCTCTTTTTGTGCTTCCTAATCCTTGGTTAGCTGATTGTCACCTCAATTGTTTGTAGTGTAATTGATTCTTTTCTTAAGGATCATACTAAGGAATGTATTGCCCTAAGTTCCAACCCCAATTCATGCTTCAAGATTTAATGGTGTCAAATTATATTTGTAATTGAAAGAATTTAAATGTGTTAAATGAAGATTTTTTCTTATGTAAAGCTGTACACGTTTTTAAGTTGACAATCGGAAGTAATTAATAAAAAGTCTAAGGACACACAATGCAAGAGGGAGAATATACTGGGATGAATTCTAATTTCACTAGTTGGCTTAGGTGATATGGCCTTACAATGTTCTGAAGGTTCAGAATAGTGTCACATAGAAAGCAATTGCAAGGAACTGGCATTTTGGAAGTATGCACAGATACTGTTCTTAGTGGGACTACTTGATCTTCTTTGTGGAAAGTTTAATTAATGGAAATTCAAGCTGAAAATTTATTGATACAGGTAAGCCAGTTTCATATTGGAATGATTTTCCTTTTTACTGTTATAGTGAAAACAGTGAAGCTTTTTATTCCTGGGCCCTCGTTCCTTATTTCTGACTCTACTGCCATTTTCTGTAGCCGGTTCTCTTACAGTACTCATTAAAGTCTTCTTGACATTCCTTCAGGTGCCTAGGCAAGAATGTAAATTCCTAGATTTTTTCTTTGTATTTTTGTTGTTCAATGTTTTTGGAACACGGCACCAACAGGCATAGGTTAGAGCTGCCAGGGGCTATGAAATGTGAGGTGTCATTTAGCGTGTCAGGGTTTGGCAGATTTGTTTTTGTCTAGACATGGTCCTGGCCGTGAATAAGTGGACCAAGGTACAAGTTCTCAAAGGTTTCAATGTATCGATTCAACACTAACAATTTGTTTTAGAGCTTGTGTAACTTTACGAACTGGTAGTAAGGGAGGGAAATTTGTTCACTTGATGTATAAACCTGCTAATCTACAATGTTAAGTAGATACAAAGAGATCTCTATGAAACTGATCTATTACCATGGATATCTCAGTATGTCATAAATATCTATATATATATCTAGAATCATTATCAACTAGCAAGATTTGTGGATATAGATTGATCTATCTGAATATTTCTAAATATTATATTAACGTTTATTCTTCTCTGCATTTCTTCTTTTTCTCACTTATATTGAGTGGTCCAAGTTTTCAATGAGACCATGAATTGTTCTGAAGAAGGTTCTAACTGATGTTTTTATTTACAGAAATGGACGTTTCACACTATGCTATTCTAGAAAGCTTGTTTTGCCTTCTGCCATTTCTGAATATGAGAATGCACTGAATGCCGGAGTCCAGACAACAGCTGATGTGTTTGTTAGTCTTCGCAACAAGAGTATTTTACATTTATTTGCATCCAATGCAAAATTCTTGGCTATGAAGGTATAATTTTCTATTTTCTAATTTTTTCTTTTATGCTAATATTTTCTGGTATTCCTGGTGATGTGACTCTGATGCATGATTCTTTTAATGGTCATCTCTTCCTATCTGAATTTTAATCGCTCTGCAATTTGTTTGATTTTTTGTTAATACACTTTCCAATTTAAACAAGGTCATATATTTTGAGCTGTTGTTGCACATATTTGATTATTTAAAATACTTGGATATAAATGTGTAAGTATTTGGATATAATCTCTTTTGCCAAGTCTGACTTGCATAGTTTTGCATTGAATATCTCTAAAAAGGGTCCTTCATAAGCTGACAACCCAGCACTTTAAGTGTCTCAAAAGGAGCATGCCCTTTCTTTTATTTTGCTTCACAGTATCCTTTTGTCTTGGACTCATTGTGAATGGGTTCTGATATGATAGGAAGTTTTTAGTGCTTCAACGCATGTATCTCTGTCTTTTTTTTTCTTTTAAAATTTCTTACCATCACTTCTGATGTGATTGATATGTTTGAGACAAAAAGACCCCAGCCAGAATGATAGAGTCATCAAGGTGATTTTTGTATATCCAGTAGGTTTAGAACATACTACAAGACCTGAAGCAATCCTATGATCTTGCTATAGCTAATACCTTTTTCAAGAAAAGGGTTGAACACTTGCTGACCTTAATGAGAGATTGGAAAACCTTAAGGATTGCAAAGTCATTCCAGGAGAAAGTCTTGCAACCCAACATAGACTTATGGTGATAAATTTGGTTATTAGGAATAGTACCAACAGTGACTGGAAGAAGGCGGTGCCTTGAATAAAATGGTGGAATCTAAAGGAAAAAAGGTATCACTGTTTAAGGATAGATTGCCCGTAGAGGGACATTGGGATTTAAACTTAAATGTGAATGATAGTTGGAGTCAGATGAGAAGTTGTATCAAGAAGATAGGGAAGGGCATCCTTTGGGTTTCAATAGGAAGTACATATATTCAAAAAGAAACATAGTGGTGAAGTGAGGAAGTGCAACAGAAAACTCAAGATAAGAAGAAGTGTTTCAAGGAGTGAAACAGAGTAGGAGGCAGAATGATTTTGCAATATGATATCCCTTGATGTATGCTTTTTGGTGATGATATTGTTTTGGTGTATGAATTGAATGAAGCCTTGACTGCGAGAATGGAGACCTGGAGAAACACCCTAGAATCAAAGGAGTTGAGGATCAGTAGAAGTAAAATGGAATGCAGGGAGTGTACTTTTAGTGGAAAAGCATGTGATGAAGATACAAAGATTTGAATCCAAAACCAGGAAGTTACTCAATATAAGCAATTCAGATACTTGGGGTCTCTTGTTCAAATGGATGGTGAAAGTAACAATGATGTGACAAACAGAATTGAAGTTAGATTAAAGAAATAACGGGAAGCTAGTAGTGTGCGTTGTGATAGATGAATCCTTGTCAGATAGAAGGGTAAGTCCCATAGTATTACTATCAAATCTACAATCCTTTATGGTGTGGAATGCTGACCTATCAAAAAGCATTAGACTCAACACATGCATGTGACAGATGTGTATGCTAAGGTGGATGTTGGGTATGACCAGGAAAGATCAAATCAACAACCTTGTCAGTAAGGAAAGTTTAGGACTGCCACCCACAGTTGAGAAGATTAAGGAAAGTTGTATAGGATGGTTCGGCCATGTGATAAGAAGACTAGAGACTGCTCTTATTACAAGAAATTACCTTATTAAAGTTGCAGAGAACCAACAAAGATGTAGACCAAAACATACTTGGTTTGCTTGCATAAAGAAATACGTCCAAGATTTGGGTATTAATGCTCATTTGGCTTTTGTTAGAATTGACTGGAGTAAAAGAAATCATATAGCTGACTTGATGTCATTGGATAAGGCTAAGAAGAAGAAGAAGAAGAAGAAGAGCAAATAGAAGAAGAAGAATAGGTTCAAAACAGAATGATCCAATATCACCTGTTCTCTTTGTTATGGTTTTTGTGACTTTAGGATTTTTGATCAAGGAGAAAGCTAATAACATTACTTATAGAATCTGTTCAAATGAAATTAGAAAGCTTAACAAGATCACAAGATCACAGATCTCAGCAGACAAGGAAAAAGGACTGGTCTAAAGGGTTGGGAGGACCATTTTGCATGAACATATGAGCACATTTGAGACTAGGTAGCCCATCTTAAGTGGCCAAAGTCATGAGAACCTTTTCCTAAATCACCTCGTATTCCTTTTTATCATGGCTTCTATGAATTATGTTCCGTTGCTCTTTTAAATAAACTGAAACTGAGCACTGCCCGGAATCATGTAGATTGTGATATAAATCTGATTGCCAGATGGTATGATTGTAGTATAACATCTTGCCTATAAGCCATGCCACACAACCCAATTCTTGCTCTCAAACAATAGGTTTTTTGTTGCTACCTTAATTGTTGTTAATGTGGAAGCCTACTCCATCCTATGGATGTTTCTACCCAATGGGAAAGATTTATAACGAGACTATCAAAGGGGGAATGCAAGCATCCCCTCTTGCAAGTTTGAACCAATTTTCAAACTGGGCTTTGAATCAGTTCTTCTTTAACTCCAGTTTCAATGGTAATAGTCACTTTTGCTATAGCCATTGACCTTCTTACACGAGGTTGCATTCTAGGGCTTCATCATGGTAGCGATGACTCTAATAGAGTGTATACCATTCCTGGAGCCTGCTGATGTTGAAAAATTATATCATTCCGGCAGTGCCAAACCTGTGACCACACTGTAATGCAGATAGGGCAAGCCAATTGCCTGTCTGCAACTGACTTTGTTGGGGATTTAGGTCTCAATTGAATGAATTGATTTAAGCCGAGGAATGCATGTGCAAATCCTATCTGCCATGGGCGAGTCCTAAAATGATGAAACACGTATCAACATATTTCAACAAATTCATCATGTTTTAGATATGTAGGGCATTGTGAATTACATTGGGCAAGAGTACCTCCCTAGCCAATGATATGAGGAGACCCTTCCATTAACTCTAGCTAACTTTATTTGAGCACATTAGACATAAGTGCAATAGACAGTTGCAAATTTGATTGATTTGTTCCAATTGTTCCCAAGAATAGTAATTTTTAAAAGATGTTCTCAAAGCTGATAGCATGTACATCTCTACCAACTAATAGATGTTGTTGTTAATAGTATTTAATCTTATAGTAATATAGTTTGCAACTTTATATATTGATAATGTTCTTTGCTAATGAAACTGAAACTGAAATTTTATTATGTCCTAGCATTTACATCCTAGGAAGTAGCTGGTTGGTCTTGCACTTGCTCTAGTGTATCTATAGATATTTATTCTGACAATGGATGTGAAGGAATAATGTTATTGAACTTTATGGACTGCTGTTGCTCCAATTTTTTTGAAAAACTCTTGATGTTTTAGCTTGAGATTACAATGGACAAAAGCAAGATCATTCAATCTTTCAGCTGTTGATCTGTTCCGCTTTTTGGAGTGTATTTGTTCAAAAGCACTCCAGTTATGTTCACAATCTATTTGGTTGTTAAGTTCTTTTTTAAAGGATTTTTTCCAATTAAAATAAATTATAAATATTTTATTATATAGAAAGACTGTTTTGAAAAAATCACTGACTTTTTGCTACGTTTTTGAAAAAGTTGGCTAAAAAGGTTGCAAGTTTCTACCAAAGTATCAAGAAATTGCCCAACTTTTTTAATCACTGGTCTTATGCGTATCAAGATTGAATTGATGGGTGCTGTCTCTTTGTTAAACTTTCAAATCTAATGACAATACATAATAATCCTGTTGAAATGTTGCAATTTCAAAGAAATCTGGATTGACTTGAGCCATTGACATCAGCAAAAAGGTGGATTGAACTTTTTAGCAAGAATTTTGGAACAAAATATGTATCTATACATATTGATAATCTGATAATCACCAAAGATGGAAATCTCAACTTTCCTATGGAGAAGAACCAAAATGCTGGAGTCTTATGAGGGAAAATACTGCTCTGCAAGACACTAATGAGAGCATAAAAAACCGAGTGAATTACAATGTACTGGTACTTATGGAAAGATTCATTAGTCTACACATATGGGCTGTACCTTCTTTTGTCCTAATCTCAAGAACAGCTATCATTTGGTAGGTTGCTTATTTCTCAAGTCCTCTGTGTTTAAGCTTGGGTGCAACTACTTGAGAAGAGGTTAGTTTTTCACTCATCCATTGACCCTCTTGAGACCTTCCTTCATGGGATGAGCATTGAGCTTCCATGTGATCACCCTTAAAACAACCTTATCACTAATTATGAGTGAACTCATGGTTGCAGCAACTAAAGTAGTGGATAATTGCATAGGAATGGTATGGTTGATGATTCAGAGGGTAGAATTACTGTACAGGCCTTTGATACAGTTGGTGTAATATTAAGACTATCCTTTCAATCTTGATGGAAGTGAATCAATTGGTTCTTGTGCCAGGCATCCTTGCAATTGGTTCAAGAATGTACATATAGCAGGTGCCATTTTTTTCCCAAATAGCCTTCTAGTTCTGGTATGCATGTTTTTGTCTCAATGATGGTATGCAAGGAAACTAAAAAGTACAGATGTGGATGAAAGATCACTCAAATAAATTTCATATGATGTTGAAGTTCGAGTATGGAAGGCTAAACAATCATACAAGGTTGTAGAGGCCTATGGTACGTCATGTACAACATTATTCTGAGGTTCTTTTGAGTGGCAGTTCACAATGCATGAATATTTTTGCTTTCTGAAAGCAATGCCTGAAAACCATGGGAAAAAGTTAACAGAATGAAAGACCCTCTTTCTGTAAAGTAAAAGCTACTACACAATTATAGGAACATTGAGAATGCTCATGTTAAAAAGCAGCGTGTATAAACGTGTGATTTAAGAATCTCTTATCGATTTATATGCTGACATGCAAAAAAAGAAAAAAAAGAAAAAGACCTAAATAAATAAATATATCATAGGAATGACACATGTCATTTGTTTAGAGAGCTTCTGAATTGAAATATCTATTTTCTTTAGATTGAATCTTTTGTTGCTTGCTTTTGTTGGCTGCTTAATAAATATTTGCAATCTAATCTCTTCTTTCGTGCAACAGGTATATGATAAGGGGGTCGCTACTTCCAGAATTCCAAGAAAAATTATTCAAGGGTCAGATCTGTTGCTTATGGGCTTTCCAAATTGTGGCAACTGCTATTTTTTGCTCGTACAGTTGGATAAGAATTTCAAACCCATATTTCACCTACTTCAAGGTTCAAGCAGACAGTCTGGTTCCGTGGAGTTCTTGTCATTTGTTAAAATTGACGTTGGAGCGCTGCAATTGGTGGAAGATGAAGTTAATTTGAGCCTATTAGAAAATGAGCTGTCAACATTTTGTACCGAAGAAGCTGATGGAGCGGACATAGGTTCAGCAACAGGCATTTGCATGTTCTCTGGGGAGGCTAGATTTCAGAACCAAGGGTCATTTCCACCACTTGTAGATCATGTTTTTGATGTTGACATGATGGCATCAGAATTATCACCATCAAGCCATACATATAATCCTCAAGGCTCTCAACAAGCTGGAATATTTGCTACTTCTACTCCTAGACGAGAAGGAATGCCACAGTTTGCTACAATTAGAGGTGATTCAAGTGGTGAACATGTGCTTCCTGTCTCAGGCACGTATCACTATTTACATATACTAGTTCTTCTTTTCGCTAAAGGTTAATTTTGCTTGCTTTTGTGGTGATTGTTAAGTTTGCATATTTGACATGATTTTTTTGTAACATAAAGGTGAGTGTACAAGCGTTCAAGGGAATATTTCCAATTCTATGTATTCTATAAGCAGACCAAAGAGAAGCCTTTCTGACCTTGTTAAATGCCTTCCATCATTGCAAAACATTATTACTCAAGGTCATTCCAGGAAGAAACAACGATTGATGAGTGGTTTAGGGAATGCTGAATCTACCAATACTGTTTCAAGCTCTGAAAGAAGCTCAGGGAAAATTTTTGGTCGTACTTATGGAAGCATTCTCATGGATGCCAATGTTGGGAAAGTTCCTTCAAGGGTATATGTTGCCGTTCTTCTACAAGTGGTTAGATACTGTTCTCTTAGTATAAAACATAATCGTCTCATAAGCCAGATGGAAGATCTTAAAATAACTTACACTGAAGATGTACACTCTTCTAGAGAGGCTCCATACATTATTTTTAAACTTCCTTCGTTAAATGGTGGTTCATGGAAACATCTTTTTCTTAGCCTTGGCAAGCCAGGTAATACACATTGGGATGTCAAAGTAAATGATAGCCATTTTAGGGATCTTTGGGAACTTCAGAAAGGTAGATGTACCCCTCCGTGGGTCTCTGGTGTTCGTATTGCTAACACTTCAGATGTTGATTCTCATATTCGACTTTGCCCAGATGGTGTGGTCTTGAGCTATAAGACTGTAGAAGATAATAGCATCCAAATGATGGTAGCAGACATTAAAAGGCTTTACAATGCCCGCACTTTTGCATTGGGGATGAGAAAATTGCTGGAAGTAAAAGATGACAGGTTGGAAACAGGGAAGGAAAAAGTTAAAACAAAGATGCCTCTAACGCCAAGGGTAGGATCTGGTGAAGGAGGTGATAAATACTGGGAACTTGCAAGAAGAACATTTAAGATTGAAGCAGTGGGCCTCATGAGTCTATGGTTTAGTTATTTTGGTTCAATGCCAGGTGTTATTGCACGTTTTGTTGTAGAATGGGAACCGGGAAAAGATGGGTGCACAATGCATGTTTCTCCAGATCAGTTGTGGCCGCACACAAAGGTAAGTGATTATCACCACTCATGTTAAATTACATTTTTCATTGTATTAGGAAGCTCATGGTGCAAACATAGAATTCAGTTTAGTCTTTGAGACCTTTTTTAACATTGCATCTGTTTTTAGATTTTAAATTCCAATGATTAAAAATTCGTTAAAATCTTTTTTAACATAGCATCTGTTTTTGAATTTTAAGTTTTAATGATTAAAATTTCTTCTAAAAATAGTTAAATTAATGAAAAGTATCCCATTCCCAGTTGGAAGTCATTGTTGCTTTGCAACTTTTTCAGCCTATCTTTTTCTAAAAGGAACTGCAATTCCCATTTCATTTTTTTTAATCAAATATTTTGAGTAATTTGCAAAAGTTTCTGAAGGTCATGTAGGCCTGATAGAGTGAGGAAAGGTGGATAGATCCAACAGCAAAAATTTTGACGATGTTTTGATTTAAGCCAAAAGAATAAATTCAATATAAAGAGGGCAGAGAAGAAGAACTGTAATAATCAGCCAATGTTGCACCAAACATAGTAAGAGAGGAATTACCTTACGTTTTTACCGATTGCAATTTATTAGTACGTTGAAGTGTTGGTCAGCGTTTTTTTTAATCGATTTGTTGTCCGTCCATTTCAATTGCAGTCGATGTTGGTGTCTGTCGTCCTTTTCTGCCACACTTCATCGTGGTTGTTCTCTCTCGCACCCACACACTCTCTTTCTTCTTTTTCCCAATTCTCTTTTTGCCCTTTAACCATGAGTGGGATTCGTGAGATAAGGGTATAAGGGGGTGTTCTCTTTAACTTGTCTTTTTGGGGAATAATTTTTTTTGCCCTTTTTGCCTTTTCTTCAATTGAAATCCTTAACACGAGGCAGCAAGTTGTTATCTTTTAGTTACCGTTAATAAAAAATAGAACTGAATATTGTTCTCTTTTCCTAAGTTAGTCTTATGGTTTGGATAGGTCAGTTTAATTGCTGTCTATGTTGATATTTGTTGTGGGAAACGATACGCCGATTCCCTTATGTTCATAAATATGGTTGGCAGCCTGTTTAAGTATGTGTGGTAGGCATACATACATCGGCATGCGTACTGGAACATTGCGTTTATGAATAAATTCTGAAGTGTATTTTTATAACAATAACATAAATTTGTAAAAGAATAGATTTGAACCTTCAACCTTTCTCTTATTATTGTACTTGCTGCTGCTTTTTATATTATTTAGACACATCCCTACCCCTGCTTGCTAGTAGGCGCATGTTGGTAGGCAGGGGTGGGACCCAGGGACACGTAATCATGGTTGAGATGATCATATGATGGTCATCAGATATGCCATGGAAGGTTCACCTATGTATTCATGAACCAACGGGGATTGGTTTATGGTTTTTCTGTTGCCCCTTTTCAGCCAAACTTCCTCATGGTTATTGTCTCTCACACCCATACATTATTTTTCTCTCTCTTTTCTTCTTTCTCCCAATTCTCTTTCTCCTCCATACATTCTTACTCTCTCTTTTTTCTTCTTTTTCTCAATTCTCCACCTCCCCTTTAACCATGAGCGGGATTCATAAAATAAGGGGGTTTTCTCTTGTAACTTATCTCTATGGGGAATAAATGTTTTTCAAGGAAATCTTTAGTTGCTGGTGATAAGATTAGAACCAAATATTGTTCTTTTTTCGTATATCAGTGTAACGTAGCCTTTTCAATTGTGTACATCCTGCTATGGTTTGGATAGGTCATTAATGACTTTTCTAAAACCATGGAGAGGGTGCTTATATTTCATTAATTGATGAAAATTATAAAAAGGAAGATGTACCAAAAATTAGAAAGCATTTCACATGCTCATAATTAAATATAACATGATGATACTATACATAGTATTTTTGATTCATTGTGCAGTTTCTTTCAAGTTGATTTTTAAGTTCCTTGGCAATGTATTTGTTCATGATCATCATCATCCCAGCCTTATCCCAATTGCATAGGGTTGGCTATATGAGTTCTTTTACATCATGATGGTTTTGCAATCCTTACAGGTTTTCTAATCTTATTTTGTCACCATGATGTAATTATTTGGGTTGAGTTGCTTCTGCTCTTGAAGGTATTCAACCCTTGAAATAGGTATAAGCTATTGCAAGATCAGAGGCTTGTGCAAAACTGAAAATTGAATACCCCATCTCATGCCTCTCAATGATGTTGTGCCCTCAATGCACCCTCTCGTAACTTGTTCTAGTTCCTCTCCCATGTCCAGTAAAATCTTCTTCAATAAGAATACCTTCATGCTTTGGTATCTTTGCTATTTATTTATTTTTCCCAACTTTTTTAAACAATCACTTGTGCTATTTTTATCTATTAATAAAAATATATTTATTTCATAGCCACATTCTGTTAGGGCCATCAACGAAACCAACTGCTTATTTGAAGCTATATGAAAGGCAAGAAACAGAAAGTAAGTTCCAAGACCCTACCAAACTAAAGAAAACACTCATACAATCAATTTCTTACCTGTTATCTCAATTAATACATATGGTTGCTTACAAGGTAATCAAGGTTCAGGGAACATTAACTATTCTCCAATTGCCTAGAAACTTCTAGAAAAGCTGGGTGGCTAATAATGTTGGTATTGCTATCTACTCCAACAATAATACTCTCAATGTCAATGTGAGGGACTGACTTAGGATTACACCTCCATAACTTAGATTTCATCATAGCATATGCACTATTGAATTTCATGTTGCATTTGAAAAATGCATACATAACAATATATCCTGGCAATGGACTTGCAGGGACAATCCATTTTGTGAAATCAGCAATGAACTTGCAAGAACAATTTGTTTTGCAAAACAATTAACATGTGAGAACCTGTCCAATAAAAATAACAATGCACTCACAAGAACCTTGTATTCTGCAAAATAACAATGAACATGCAAGTTCTTAAAAACAACACACAACAGAGCAAATTGTCAAAAAAACAACATGGTAGAGATAACACAACTAAAACATCTTTAAAAAAATAATAAACAGAGTGCAAAACTAAAATCAAAATAACAGTTGCTGCAAATAATCAAATAGTAGACACAAGATTCTTGAGGTAAAACCTTCAAGAATAGAGGAAACCCTTCATGGGAGAAGCCCAGCTCATATTGTTCAGTCAATCCAATGAGGTAATCTTTTACAATGACCAAGAAATATTCTTCTAGAAATCATTTCTAGAAAAACATGCTGCATGGAAAAAAATCATACTTAAAAAGGAAACCCTAGAAACAAATCATACTTAAAAAGTAAAAAAAATACCAATCAAACAATAGAGCTACAAGATTTAGCTTCACATGTATAGCATTCTCCCGCTTAAATATAAATCTTGCTTCTCTACTAAGCAATGAATTTTCTCTAAGATGCCGCTGTCTCCATTTACATGACATCTCATGACATTTCACTGCAATAATGCATCTCCCATCATAATGCATCTCCCATTAGAAGATGCAACAATGAATTTACCTCTATACATTCAGCAAACATAAGTTTGGGAACACTCTAAAAGACATTGCAACCTAATCTACCTACAACTTTCCTATTTACATGTTACGAGAACAAAACAAATGTTAACTTTAATTCTCTTCTGTTTTAGAGAACTCTAGGGAAATAAAACTTGCAATATCATTTTACATGTTGACGTTCATGACATTTCCAACAGACTGCTATTTCTTTTTGTTATGATAGTCCATAACCAATGCTTGGCCTCCTAATAAAGTTTATGTACTCTAAGAACAATGGACTTCTTTCATATTAAGAATGATGACATCTTCCTCATAGTCCTTTACTGTGAAGGTGCTAGTAGTGATTTTATCTTTGCATGACATTGGCTTCTTAGCAATACTCTTATATGATACTCCATAACCTATGCTTGACCTCGTAGTAAAGTTTATCTACTCTAAGAACAATGGACTTCTTTGATATTAAGAATGATGACATCTTCCTCATAGTCCATTATTGTGAAGGTATTAATAGTGATTTTATCTTTGCATGACCTTAGCTTCTCAGCAATGCACCTAACAAGATTAATGAGCATTCATCACTCAAAACCTTCTGAGCTACTGCTAATAGATTTACTATTGCGGTATTAAATTTTGCCAAAAATTTAGAGAAAGTTTTAGCTTATTTCATTTCAAGGTGACAGGAAGACACAAAAAACATGAGAAAAAACAGTTAAAAGATGATATGATAAAATGGCATATAGGTAAAAATATCCCTCAATAGAGTCAGATGGTGAAAGAGAACTCATATAGATGACATTGTCTACTTGGGACAAGGCTAAGATGACGACATGGATTTTAAGTGATGTAATTGTTTGTGGATAAAAAACCTATTATAGGATGTAGGAGCTTGGTTCCTGCGCAAATCCTATTTTGTAATACAGCCACAAATCCTGAGATCGTGAGAGAGTTTTCTAGTAAAAACAACATCCGATTCCTTTTTGTACGATAAAACTACTTTCATAATCTTTCAATGGTTGTAAAAACTTCTATCTTTTGAATAAGAGATGTATTTGGATTCATAACTTTCATTTAAGAAACTCCAAACAAAGAAGAAACCAAAATACAGCTAAATCTAAGGAAACACCACATATTTCTTTATTATTGTAGATCACACTGTTGCAACTTAGAATTCTTACAACTTTCACTTTCAAGAATATTTACATTCTTTGCAAGTTGCACCTTTGTGCTAATGAACCTTGCTCTAGCCTGCATAAAAGATATTACCACAGAGAATATCCAGCAAGCCCTCAGCTTGCACCATTGTTAGGGCTCATCAACAATAAAAAAATTTACAATCAGAGACATTAGCACAATGGATCTCAATGCAATGAAAACAAAACCAGCCATACATTCAAAGAATACATATAAAGTGAATCTGGAGTCCTTATCAAACTAGGATAAATGCTTATGCAATCAACTTCATTGCCCTTTGCCACGTTGCTTACAAACAAACGTAATGTTCAGTAATCTTGGAAATATTCTCCAATCACCTATAAACTTCTAGAAAAGTTTAGTGGTTATAAACTTTTAGAAAAGTTATGGCTAATAATGTTTGCATTGTTACGTATTCTTAACACCATGAGGCTTATATAGAACATCTTTTTTTCTGTTTCTTTGAAGCTGATTGTTAAAACAATTTCAGCATGCATATTTAAACATATTTTCTTACACAACAAATCATTTTAAGTTAAAAAGGAAAAAATAAAATTTTTGGAATTGAAAATATAACTCAATCCAATATAAAAATTTGTTAATGTTGCTATCACGATCTAAATGTTGGCACTAAATCAGACATGTCGTCACAACAAAGTCCATCCTCATCTAGCCTTCGTTGTCATAAGCCACATTAGTTCTGTTTTACCGTTTGTGCGTTTATTAACAGCCAAAGCCTTTTTCCATGTCATCTTCAATCAGCTTTTCCTTGCCTTCTTTTTTTATCTTCCTTTTGGCTGCGTTTTTGGAAATGCTATGTAGCAACCTTTTCGAGTGACAATATTCTAGTTTAGGTTCTCATTCAAAATTTTTGCCATTTCATTTGTTTCTTTACTCTCATTACTCCCTGATGTAGACACCCTTGCTTACTTTTCATAACACATCATTTCAAGAGAATACCCTTGCAAGCCATTGCTCATTTTTGGCCGTAACTGGGCTCTAAAATTGTTATGCACTTAGTACACACACAAATACTCTCACTATGATTGAAACCAAAACCAAAACAAAAAAAAAAGAAAAAAAAAAGAAAAAAAGTTTTCTTTATTAAAACATTTACGGAGAAAATCCATGGAAATTCGAATGGTACGCTAAAACATAATAGTCAAGATTTTGTATCAAAGGCATGTAAACAAATGCCGTTGAGAGAATAATTGACTTGTTATATTATACGATTATGTTTTCATGCCATTTGTTTTTCTTGTGCACTTATGTTTTCAACTTTTACTAAAAAAATCTTTTGAAAATTTCGTTTTACTTATATTGACCATTTTCTACTTGCTTTTCTTTTTCGAACTTTTCCATGACCGTCTGGTTTTTTGTATTTTTCAACCCGAAGATAATTGTGGCCTGACTTCATCCATTTTTGGACTTTTTCAGCCTGCCAACTTAATGCAAATGCAGTTTCTAGGTTAGATAGTTAAAACAATTAAAACAATTGTGCATTATGTGCATACTGTCCAAGATAACCTCATTGCTTATGGTAAAATAATTTTATAGTCATAATGGTGAAGGGGAGTTTTCTTGGTTACAGTTTTTTTCAATGGCCTTAATGCCCAGAGGAGCTTTATGGCCAAGAGGCTACCAGTTAGCTGGACTTTGTTAAGGAAAATAAATAATCATTGTCATAATGATAGGGTAAGAGGAACTTTTTCATAGGAATTATTATTTTGGCCGAGAGTTTTGCTAGGAGGCCCACTACCTTGTTACTTGAACTTTGTCCCTGGAAATAAATAGTCATAAAGCTGGGTGAAGAGAAACTTTTTCAGAAAAATTATCATTAAAGAAAAGACCTTGGTTTTGATTTTCGTTTTTAATGTAAAAGTTAATTCTTACTGAATCAATTTGAGATTTTATTAATTTGAAAAATTAAAAGATTCTCCCAGAGATATACATCATAAATATATAGCTAAACTAGTTTATTTATTTTTGGTGTTGGAATGACCAGTTCTTGGAGGATTTCATCAATGGAGGGCAAGTGTATTCATTACTCGATTGCATTAGACTCACTGCAGGGCCATTGCATGCTCTAGCAGGGGCCATAAGGCCTGCAAGAATGGTGGGTACGTCAACCACTGGCATGGCTGTGGTACCTCCAGGAAGTTCCACTGCAAGGACACCAAATGGAGCCATGAATGCCCAGGGATTGGCTCCGGGTACTGGGTCTCCTACTGTCCTTCAATCTCCAGGGGGACTACCAGCTGCATCACCTAACGTTGGAGGAGCTACTAACATTACGAATTTGAATGGTCAGAATGGATCTATTGTTTCCAGTTCAAGCAGAGGGGGCCCAGGCATTGTTCCGAGTTCCTTGTTGCCCACAGATGTCTCTGTTGTGTTACGTAGCCCATATTGGATCCGCATAATATACCGCAAGAATTTTGCAGTTGATATGCGATGCTTTGCGGGTGATCAGGTATGGCTTCAGCCTGCTACACCACCAAAAGATGGTCCATCGGCAGGGGGTTCGATGCCTTGCCCCCAATTTCGACCATTTATAATGGAGCACGTTGCTTTGGGTTTGAATACGCTAGAGCCTTCTTTGGCCCCGCATTCTGGAAGCCCATGTCCTCCAAATAACTTAAATCCTACTGTTCCACAGAACAGCCCTGCAGGCGGCAACAGAATGTCTGCAACCTCTCCTGGGGTATCTCCTGCAGTTTCTCGACCGACCAATCCAAATATCGTTGTTAATAGAGTTGCCAATGTAAACAGTGTGTTAGGAGCCCCAAATGTTGCAGCCTTTAATTCTGGAATGCCTTCTTTACCTGGTCGTCCCATGGTTCCGGGAGGTGGCATGCCTATGCATGTTCGGGGAGACCTGAATACTGCATTCATTGGACTCGGTGATGATGGTGGTTATGGAGGTGGTTGGGTTCCTCTCATTGCCCTTAAGAAGGTTCTACGTGGGATCCTTAAGTACCTTGGGGTTCTATGGTTGTTTTCACAGTTGCCGGATCTTTTAAGGGTTACTTTACGATCTATTTTGAAAGAAAATGAAGGCTCACTTTTAAATTTGGACAACGAACAGCCAGCCTTACGATTCTTTGTTGGGTAAGTTCATTACATGGTGTATTGAATCCTATACTTTTTGTAGGCTGATTGCATTTACCTAGTTTTTTCCTGATATTCCTTCAGAGGCTATGTCTTCGCTGTAAGTGTGCATCGGATACAGCTGCTTTTGCAAGTTTTAAGTGTGAAACGGTTTCACCAGCAGCAGCAGCAGCAGCAACAGCAGCAGCAGCAGCAACCCCAAAATCAGCTTACCACCCAAGACGAATTAAGTCCGCATGAAATTGCAGAAATATGCGATTATTTTAGCAGAAGAGTTGCATCAGAACCCTACGACGCATCTCGAGTAGCTTCATTTATAACACTGCTTACCCTGCCAATATCAGTTCTCCGCGAATTTTTGAAGCTCATTACATGGAAAAGAGGCACAGCTCAGGGACAAAATTCTGACATTGCTCCTTCTCAGAGACCTCGGGTTGAGTTATGTCTAGAAAATCACAGAGGCACTTGTTCTGATTCCCAAACATCAACAGATGGAGGAGAAATATCCAGCACGACCAATGTTGCAAAGAGCAATATTCACTATGATCGGGTGCACAATGCAGTGGAGTTTGGATTGACCGTTGTTCTTGATCCTGCCTCTATTCCTCATGTAAATGCTGCTGGTGGTGCAGCTTGGTTACCGCATTGTGTATCTGTTAGACTAAAATATTCATTTGGCGAAAATCCTCAAATGTCTCTGCTTAAGATGGAAGGTAGCCATGGTGGTCGTGCATGCTGGCCTTGCACAGATGATTGGGAACGATGTAAGCAGAAAGTGGCCAAAGCTGTGGAGATTACAGGTAGCGGTACCGGTGCTTCTACTGGAAGTCCTGTGGATATCAATCAAGGAAGACTTAGGGTGGTTGCTGAAACTCTGCAACATTCTTTACAGACTTCTTTGCATCAACTTCGGAGTCGTCCAAATAACAAACATTCCTCTATGCCTGGTAGTACTTTCCAGTCTTGAATTTGTATCATCGTGTATTATACCATTGTTGATGGCATTCCCATTCCCATTTGCAGAATTGTTTTCTTGTATGGGCTGTGCTAGATCTCCATCAAAATATTTTTGAGGAGGAAATTTTGAGAGAATAATCTCACATGTGAATTTGGTAGTCAGTGCCTTCCACCATGATTTGCTAAAGAGTATTTTATGGTTTGGTTCCGAGCTAGCGTGCTCTTTTAAAAAACATGGCCCTAGGCATGGACACATGCTAATCAGGGAATACAGCAAGTGGTTCATTGGCACCCGGAAATTCGATTCGGTTGGACTTTAAAGAATGTTATTATGGTCTGGGAAGATTAGTAAATGTTTTTCCTATGCCTGTATCTTAAAGGTGCCATGCCAAAATCAATGTTCAACGTGCAATGCTTCTGATTCTTAAATAAATGAGCAAGCAATGAAGTAATCGCTTTTCCAGTATGTCTTTGATGGGTATACACAGTGGATTCATTGTATTATATCTTTGATATGGTCGACTTGACCTGATTGGTCTGTTCAGGTTAGTTTGGTGATTGGGTAAACTGAACCTCATCTTCATCTTTTCTTTTGAGCCATGAATAGTACACTGCTGCAGGGTATTATATTGTATTGATCGGACGTTTTAGGTTGAGCCATGTTTGATATCAATATTGTTTTGTTAGATTATTAACAGACTTGTTTTATTGGTAGTGCCCGTTCCATAATATTTTTCCGAGTGCTTGAAATCGTAGCCAGCCAATTATATTTGGTACGTGGGTGACAAAAATGCCAGAATTTCACCTTCAAAGGTTGGTTGATGAGATAATTTGTGGAATAATTTTTAATCTGCTTATCCAGCACTTGTAACATTCATATTACTTGGTATTCGTAGTTCACCGAATTCTGCTATTTTTCATCATCATTGGTGTAAATTTATACCATCTACCAGGTAATAAAATAAATGTATACGTTTTTGCTCAAGCTATGTTTGATATTCGTTTTGTAATTTACTTTAGTAAAGGCTAATGATTTGGTAAATTCTGCTTGACGCTTGTTTTATTGGTAACATTCATTCAATGATAGCCAGTCAATATATAAAAGTTGAGTGACAAAAATACCAAAAAATTATCCTTAAAGGTTATAAAATAAGGTGGGGGTTTTTTTAGTAGTTAATATTCATGGGTGTAAATTTACATTATCTATTAAGATAAGCTTTATGAATTAATTTTTTTCTTTAAAATGTTTTTAAATTTGATTTAGAATTTTTGTATATTTGAATTAAAAGCCTTTGTTTATTACACATAGTGTATTTTGTTAAATCATATAGTTTCTGGATATGTAGGTAAGAGGTTCCTCAACTGCTTTCATCAAGATAGTTTATTTTATTATGGTAAATCATGATAGTGACTTGTATTAGAAGTCTTTATTGCAGTAAAACAAATAGTTTACTCTCTTTCATCTTTATTATCAATGCTAAAGCATACAAATATTCCTTAGGTTACATGTAATTGATTATGTAGTTTAACATTATTTTATCCATGCATAAAATCTTATTTTGTTCATTGTGCCTTATATTGAAGTTTATTAGTTTGATTCTTAAATGCCACAATTTATAAGTTGAACATAAGTGTAACCACTAGGTAATATTTAATGAGCATTCAACCTGGTTAGTTTTGCTACTTTTGGTTGTCATCATTGTGCTGGCCTTGTTTTATCAATTAGGGTTTGCTATGTTTTCTTATCTTTAGTGTTATGTATATTTAATAGAACTCTATTCTGAATCAATAATAACCTTAGTTTCATCATCTTTTCACCATTATATCTAACTATAAGGTATTTTGTTAGAAACATTTTTACTATTTTGTATAGTTGTTTTGAGTACTAGGAATCTTTAATTTCGTAATTATAAAGTATTATTATAGATTTATTTATATTTGTATATTTTACAAGCTTAAAATTCTCATAGTTTATTTACTTCTACATATTATGAAATCTTGCAAGGAATAAACTAAAACATAAATAAAGATAATTGTATTGGCTTAGAGATTTGTCTTGAGATGTCATCATGATTCTTTGTAATCTATGAATTTGTTTCTATAACTTGTTGAGACTTGAAACTTAGCTGTTTGCTTTGATTAAGTGGATGATTAACCATGTTGAATGGATTGTTTTGATTGGGATGGAGAACTAAATCATGATATAATGTTTTTGATTAACAATCTTTGTATTTTGGATAGCATTATGATTACGACTATCCATTTAACATAAAGTATTACATGCTTTGTTGATGGTGGACAAGTTAGGTGTGTGCCCAAGGGTTTGTGATATTGTTTTTAATTTGTATTTCTTGATGCTCGTGGATTGATTAAGGATTGAAGGTTTAACTTATGTTCTATTAAACATTCAATATAATTATCCTACCATAGACTTGATTTTAATTCATGCAAGAAGTTAGACAATTGTGTTTTTAAAGGTGGCTTGCCCCTTTATGTAGACCTTAGGATTTGTCTAGTAATAAATCTTAAATATACTACATGTATAGATATTTTATTAGGTTCACTAAGATCCTTTTGGACGTGAGTAGTTTCAAAATTCCTTTTATGGAATAGAATCTATTATTTGATGCTTCCATGTTGAAGCTACTAGCACACACCTCATTCCTATATAAAGTTTTACTTCATTAATATTATTTCTTTTTAATAGAGCTATTACTATTCTTATTGTTTTTTGTTATATTAACCTTGTAATAGGGATCCTTTTATGTAAAGCCAAGGATTTGTCTAGTTGTAATAAATCTTGAACATAGTATATGTATAGATATTTTATCACGTCCACTAAGATCTTGGCTTTGAGGAGTTTCAAAATTCATTTTATGGAATTTTTGTTTAATCCATAACTTAGTATTAAGCCTTGGAATAGAACTTGTGATTTGAGGCTTCCATGTTGAGGCTCTTACACCTAAGCTAACACCTTGCTCTAAGATAAAAGTTTTACTTGATTAAGATTATTTCTTTGTAATAGGGCCATTATTATTCTTACTGCTTTTTGTTATATTTACCTTGTTCTTGTTATGGTATAATGTACCTTATTGTATGGGTGGAAAGTGGGGGTTAGATCTTAAAAATAATATTAAAAATAAGCCTTTAAAAAAGATTCAAAGTACATCACATGCTTAACACTGAGTAGTAAACACCAAAAACAACATGGAAAGGAAAAAATTTCCAAACTTTAGGGATGTCTACCCAAGTGTACAATATTACAATTAATATTTTGAAAAATCAAGAGAGGAAAATTAATTGTTAGTAGGAAGATGGTCATAGTTCTAACATTTACATCGCTAGAAAGTTATAGCAAAATAGCTGCATATGTCAAAAAGTCTAGATGCACAAGGAAATGATGCCATATATTCTTCATCATTATTACTTCATTGCTTAATGTTAACCTTACATCAATAATCTTTATCCTATGATATATCTTACTCTTTAATATTAGTTTTAATCTTTGAATTAACATTGTTCTTGTCAAATAAGGATAAATTTACCCTATGAGCTTTCTATCTAGATTGATCAATACTTCCTATAGTATAAGTTAAAACATTCACAAAAGTTTCTATTTTATTTAGTTTCTTTATTGTCATTTGAATATTCTTATCATTGGTATTAACTTGATTATTTTTATATATTTAACTTTTGATTGTTTTTTTTCTATTTTTAGCTTCAACAAATTTTTTCTTCTCCTTAACATTTTTTTTCTTGAGGAGAAAAAGATAAAGTATTAAATAAATATCTTTTGTGATGATAAAAGTTGCTAAAATTAGAAAGATTATAATATGTAATTGGCTAAATGTAAGTCTTCTACTTACTTACAATACCATTTTCTTTTTATAGTTAAAAAGGATCATAACTCAAAGCCACAATGCTCATCCTGCTAAGCAAGGTCCTAGTGTTGGAAAAATGAAGACATACATTAGTATTATTTGTTGTATTTCCTTTGATGTTTTTAGAAAGATGTTGCATTTTAAATAATGATATGAAAAAAAAGGGGGGTCAATTTGTAAAGTGATGTTTATGTGGGGATGTGTTTTATCCCACATGTGTTAAGATTGGGATTTGGTCCTAATGTTTCCTTACAAATAAAAGGCTTGGGGTAGCCTTTAAGTGGGTGTTTTTCATGCAGAAGCATTGTATTGAGGTTTTACCTTGGAGACGAGAGTCTAAGATCTAAGATCTATTGGAGTAACAGATTGGGTGCTTGGGAAAGCTATAAGGACAACTTGTGTCCTTCAGATTTCAGCAATAATAAAAGGCAGATCAACATTGTTATGGAGGCAGGGTAAAAAGGGCCCAAACCATGTAAATCTATGTGTTATTGTGCTATTTTCTTTCGTTGTTTTCAATTTGCTTTTACATCAAACATTTGCTAGAGTTTACAGTGGTTTTTTAGTGATTTATTGCATCTATTTGATCTACTATAGTGCGATATTTTCTGCCTTTTAATGTTTTATTTAGATCTACAGCGTTCTAGTAATTTCTCTAGAGCTTCTCTATTGTATTTTCAGATTCGATCTATTGATTGTTTGATTAAAACTATCACTTTCGATTATAACAACTGGTATCAGAGCTAGATCTAAAGAGATGGAGAGGCTGTAAACAATAGAAAGATTGGTAAGAAGGAACTAGAACGTGTGGAGCATTTTGATAAAGACTGTTTTAGCACAAAAGGAGTGCCAGGAGGCCCTAAAAACCTCTCAACCAACAGAAATGTCGAATGTTGATTGGAGAAAAATTAAGATTAAGGCATTATCTTTAATTCATCCAACCCTAAGCAATGGGATCTTGGTGTCAATTAAACATGATATGGATCTATATGATCTGTGGCAAATGTTGAAGAATAGGTTTGATAAAGTATCAGGTTTGAATACCTTTCATATTTATCAGACAGTTTTTAGATGCAAGAAGAGATTTGATGTGTCTTTCCAAGATCATTTGGATGAGTTGATGGGAAATCCGAATAAGTTGGGAGAATATAAAATTGTTATTTTAGATTTAGTTAAATCCTATGCTCTATTAGACTCCTTACCTGATTCTTGGTTTGCAATTGTGACATCTATTACTACTTCTATGAGTGTTTCATCTATGACATTTAAACAGGTTGTGTCTACTCTTTAGGATTCAAAAGGAAGAGTAGATGAGTCTTCTAGATCTAGAAATGTTCATGTAGCAAAGGAAAGAGGGAGAAGTAGGAGATGTTTCCCAAGTAGGGGGAGAAGTAGGAACAAAGGTGTATCATGTGGCAAACCTCAAACTCAAGAGTGTTGGTTCTGTAAGAAGAAAGATCATTTGAAGAAGGACTGCTTTGCATGGAAAGCACAGAAAGATAAAGGAAAGAAGAAGAATGAAGAAGGAACATTAGAGATAAATGCAGCTGAAGAAAATGTTAGTTTCTTGATTCAAGAACTATGTACAATGGTGGTAGATGGATATAGTAGTGACATCTGGTTGATTGACTCAGGTGCCTCCTTTCACATTTGTCCAGTTAAGTCTTGTTTTACATCTTATCATGAAGTTAAATTTGATTTTGTATATGCTCATAATGGAAAAAATTTAAAAGTTCTTAGAATTGGACGTATAAGTCTACAACAAGTAGAGATGCTAAAGGTGACAATAGATAACGTTAGATATGTTCCTGAAGTCACAAAGAAGCTGATTTCAGTTCCATCGTTAGATGATTTAGGTTTGAATTTCAGTAGTGGAGGTGGACATTGGAGGATTTCCAAGGGAATCATGACCATTTTGAAAGGAAAGAAGGAGGGCAGCTTATATACGTTGATGGCAAATTCATGCAACTCTGTTGTAGTAGTTTCTAATGCAGAAAGTTCTGAAGTATGACATACATGTCTTGGACACATTGGCTAGTTAGGCTTAAAGAAACTTTAAAATTAGTCTTTCATTCGTGTATTTTCTTATGCCCAAACTAATTGCAAACACTATTTAGTTGCAAAACCTAGGAGAGTAAATTTCTGTAGGGATATGGACAGTAGAAAGAAAAATAAGTTACAATTGGTCTATTTTGATGTTTGTGGTTCTATGACTCCCATTTGTCTTAGTGGATCTGTTTATTTTGTAACTTTAATAGATGATTGTACAAGAAAGGTTTGAGTTTATATGTTGAAATCAAAAGATGAAGTGTTTTTAGTTTTTAAAACATTTGTTGCAAGGGTAGAAAATGAAATAGGTCTGAAAATAAAATGTTTGCAAACTAATAACAATGGGAAGGACATTTCCAAAATATTTGTTGATTTCTACAACAACAAAGGAATTAGGCACATTCGTACCCCTCTTGGTACACCATAGAAAAATGGAGTTGCTGAAAGATGCAACAGAACATTGTTGGATCGTGTTAGAACAATGGTTCTAGGTGCTAGCCTACCTAAGATGTTTTGGGGAGAGGCAGTTAAGACTGCAACATATTTGGTGAATAGGTCTCCACATTTTTCAATTGATAATGCTATTCTAGAAGTTGTTTGGAGTGGTAAAGACATTTCATATAGTCATTTAAGAATTTTTGGATGCAGAGCATTTATGCATATTCCAAAGGAGAATAGAACTAAGCTGCAAGATAGGGCTAAACATTGCATATTTGTTAGATATGGAGAAGTTGATTTAGGATTCAGACTTTGGGATCTTGAATTGAAACGTGTAGTGAGATCAATGGACATTAAATTTAGAGAAAACGTGATGTTTAGTGAGCTGCAAACAAAAGAGAAAGACAACAATGGCTTAGATAGCATGAGAACTCCTTTTAGGGTGACTGAAGAAGTTGAAAATGATGAAATTCATGGATTTTCCAGATCTAGAAACATTGGACAAGATGCTGAAATTACATGGCAGCAAGCTGAGAACTCAGGATAGCAAAGAGAAAATGGAGGACAACAAGGAAATGATGAACAACAACTTGTAGATGTGTCTCTTTGGGTTAGAAGGTCAATAAGAGCTACTAGACCTCCTAATAGGTACTCTCCCTCATTGAATTGTGTACTTTACAATGATAGTGGTGAACCAGAAATAATGGAGGAAGCCATGATGTGTATTGATGTTGCAAAGTGGAAGGCAACTATGAATGATGAATGGGAATCACTACATCAAAACAAAACGTGGGAGCTGGTTTAGTTGCCAAAAGGAAGAAAACCCTTGGAGTGTAGGTGGCTATACAAAATTAAAATAGAGGCCAATGGTGAAAAACATTTCAAGGCTAGGTTGGTGGTGAAAGGTTATGCATAGGCATAGAATTTTAAGAAATTTTTTCTCTAGTGGTAAAACACTCATCTATACGTTTAGTGTTATCTTTGGTAGCCTGCATGGACTTAGAGTTGGAATAACTTGACATAAAACAACATTTCTCCATGGAGATTTGGAGGAGGAAATATACATGAAACAACCAGAAGGGTATGAAAAACAACAAGGTTCAGGTCTGGTTTGCAAACTGAAAAAGAGCTTATATTGTTTGAAACAAGCCCCTAGGTAATGGTATAAAAGGTTTGATACCTTCATGAAGAAGTTGAATTATCAGAGAAATAGTTTTAACCATTGTGTGTATTTTTCTGGAGATGTTTTGGGTAAGTTTATAGTGTTGTTGTTGTATATTGATGATATGTTAATTGTTGGAAATGACATGAAAAAAATAAAACATTTAAAACTAGAAATGGGCAAAGAATTTGCTATGAAGGATTTGTGATAGGTAAAGAAAATTCTCAGAATGAATATTTACAAGGATAGAAAAAGGAAGAAGCTGTGGTTGAGTCAAGAAGATTACATTGGAAAGGTTCTAAAAAATTTCAACATGGAGAATGCAAAATTTGTAAGTACACCTTTTTTAGCACAATTTAATTTATCAAAGGAGGACTGTCCAAAGTCAAAAGAGGACTTTGAAAAGGTGAAAAATGTCCCATATACTTTTGCTGTTGGGTCATTGATGTATGCCATGGTTTGTACATGTCTTGATATTGCTTATGCCGTTGGAGTAGTTAATAGATTTATAACCTACTATGGGTGGAATCACTGGCAAGTTGTTAAATGGATTCTAAAATATTTAAAGGGCAGAAAAACACATTGCTTGTGTTTTGGAGGTGCTAATATGCACATTGAAGGTTTTGTAGATGCAAACTTTACTGCTTATCATGATACAAGATGTTCCACTACAGGATACACATTTATTTTTGGTGGTGTAGCAATGAGTTGGTTGTCATATTTACAACCATTGGTAACTTTATCTGCAACTGAATCAGACTATGTATCTCTCATAGAAGCATGTAAGGAGATGTTATGGATGATGAGATCCTTGTAATTTGTTGGATTAAAACAACAAAGGTATGCTATGTTTTGTGATAGTTTGAGTGTAATCCATCTTGCAAAGAATTTTGCCTTTCATGCCAAGACGAAACATATAGATATCCAATTTCACTTTATAAGAGAAATCATAGAAGATGGCTTGGTGCATGTTTAGAAGGTTTATACAAAGCTTAATGTTGTTGATATTTTAACAAAACCAGTGATAGCTGAAAAACACATTTTCTATAGGAAGAAGCTTGGGATAGCTGAAGCTTAATTAAAAGTGTACATCTCTTGAAGGCTGGTTGGATTTGTTGAAAAAATAAAGACAAATACATTAGTATTATTTCTTGTATTTTCTTTTATGTTTTTAAAAGGATGTCGCATTTTAAATAATGTTATGAGTAAAGTGATGTTTATGTGGGGATGTGTTTTATCCCACATATGTTAGGATTGGAATTTGGTCCTAATCTTTTCTTATAAATAGAAGGCTTGGGGTAGCCTTTAAGTGGGTGTTTTTGATCTTCCGGAAGCATTGTATTAAGGTTTTACCTTGGAGACGAGAGTTTGAGATCTAAGATCTATTGGAGTAACAGATTGGGTGCTTGGGAAAGCTATAAGGACAGCTTGTGTCCTTAAGATTTGAGTAGAATAGAAGGCAGATTAGCATTGTTGTGGAGGTAGGTTAAAAAGGGCTTGGACCATGTAAATCTATGTGTTCTTGTGCTATTTTCTTTTGCTATTTTCATTATGCTTTTATAGCAAATGTTTGCTAGAGTTTACAGTGGTTTTTTAATGATTTATTGTGTCTATTTGATCTGCTACAACACAATATTTTCTGCCTTTAACATTTTATTCAGATCTATAGCATTCTAATAATTTCTCGAGAGCTTCTTTAGTGTATTTTCAGAATTGATTTGCTGATTGTTTTATTGAAACTATCACTTCTGATTATAACACCCAGGAGGGTTAATGGATAAGCAAAAGCCTAACCTCTTCAAGTGGCTATGCCCAAACTTGAAACTAGGTCTTTGACTTAAGAAAAAAGTACATCACCATCACTCCAAATGACAATCACTTATTTTCTTTTTATTATTAAGAAGATTAATTTCAACAAACAAACATCCATAAGAACCTGTGTAAAAATAAATTTTATATGCTTAATGGAATCAAGAATATTAATGATTTGTTGCTAAACTTTTTGAGAAATAAATAGAAGATTAAATAGCTTGACAAAATATGAAACTTTAGAAAATTCTTAAAATTGAACATCAAAATTTGGAGTCTACTTACAAATGATCAACACAATATGCTTATATATAAATGATCATATTTAGGATATGCTACACCATTGAAGCATTGCCTAGCTCAAGAAGTAGAAAAAAAAATGAAAATAGTACTTGGCATGATTAACTTGAATGTTAAGCTTGTTCATCACATTATTCTTGAATGTTAAGCTTGTTCATCACATTATTTAAATGGAAAGTGAATCTTTGATTACAAGATGGGTGATGAGTGGCGAGGTACCCCTACACTCAACCATACGAATACGAGCATTACATGCATGATCCGATCGAACTTCGCAGACTAAGTGCCTACACGCCTTATGGAACACTTAAGGTTATTCATTCGTTGTCTTCCTAGACTTACTTGTAGTTGTCACGGTGTATGGTTAAGTAAGTCTAAGGTATATGATTTTTTATATCTTTTCTGTTTTATCTCCTATGCTGATAAGGTGAAGGGTGAAGAGACTAATTAACTAACTTTAACTAACTAACTAAGTCTTAATTAACCTAGCGTCAACATCTGTTCCCACTTACCGTTCACACCTTGAACCAATGCAACCTTGGTTACCAAACACTAATCGTTGCTGGGATCACCAAGCGTAACGCACATGCTCGAAGCGGTCGTACTGAGGCACTTAACCAGGAGAGAAGGGTTGAGAGAGATTTAATCAACTAATAAAGCATTTAAATGGTAAACAATAAATAACAGTAAATAAAATACTATTTAACCTATTCCATGCAGTGCAAGGTTTATCTAAGAAGTTTTTCTTTATTGTCATACACAAACATGTGTTCAGGTACAATATTTGCTCGAATAAAGATCCGTTCACTTTGGAGCTCCTACTGCGGGCACATGGAAAATATTCTATCTCTGGAGGGATCAAAATGCCAGAGTTTCGCTACGGTCTAGGCCTAGAATGAGAAACAAGGGAGAGCCGCCTCTTATTTATAGATTTGACGGCGCATTGTGATATCGCGTATGCGGACGCGATATCGCGTCCCATCAATGGGTAACCCAATATTTGAATGAATACACATCATGGTGTAAGATCAATGAACAATGTTTCTTATACATGATTAGGTTAAAAAAACCATATTATTTTTAACAACATAATTAGAAGAAGACATTGCAAATTTTTGCCTACTAGCTTATAAATTTACATTTTGAGAACCAATAAAATTTTTTGTATAAGTAGAAAAACAAAAATTTTAGCATTAATAGAAAAAGTTGGGAGTAACTTAAAATCTCCCACGAAAGAAAGATAATTATAGAGAAATCAGTTTTGTTGATGGAACCTTAGCATGAAATAGAGAGAGAGAGAGAGAGAGAGAGAGAGAGAGAGAGAGAGAGAGAGAGAAGGAGAGAAGCTTTTGTATGTCCTTGTTAAATCATTGGTACTATTATCAATTCACTTTGCAGATGTTTTTTTGGATGATCGTAATGTTCTTTTCTAATATTGTTATGATTTTGCTATTATGAATTGGTAATAATAGTTTATTTTTTTACAAGATTTGCTATTGGAAGCATGTGCTACTTTTAATAATGAAGTGTTAGCCTAGTTGTAAGACTCTTGTGTTGGAAACTTCAAGTATGGGTTTAATTCTAGTGGGTAGTACAGAGTTATAAGAAAATTTTTATTTAGGTTTTGTGCTAGCTATATATCTTGTAGTATATATAGTTATATAGTTCTAGTTCTAATAATTCCTCTCATCTACCTACCCAAAAAAAAAAAAAAAACCAAAAATAGTATTCTTGCTTATAGGCACAACCCATTTCAATGAATTGGCTATTAAATTGGATAATATATGTGCTATGTTTATTGTTGTTTCACATATCTTATTTCAAGATTTTGATAGCTTGCATTGTTTCAAGAAACTTTCTTGGGTGATTAATTGATTATTCCAATTTTTACTAAACTATTGGGGTTAGACTTTTCTAGGTAATAAATTTGGCCATAGTTAGTATCTAACATTTTGCTAGTCTTAAGTGGTGTTTGGCTCCTTTTCCTAGCACCTCTATTGCACAAAGAAGAAGCCATTTATATTTATCTTTTCATGAGTATAACATGAGATTTAATGGTTGCATGTTGAAGTGCTTAAAAAGAACTTTCTGAAGGTACCCTTATTGTCTAGGGTTTCTAGTATTGTGGTCACCATATGACATGATGCAGTGACTAGTACGGTGAATTTTGATGTTAGCACATCAAGAGCAATATGATGATTTCATAATCCCATTGTCTTAGGGTTAACTGATATTGTAATTCAATAATTTAAGTGGAGCATGTATTTGCATTACAACAATCGATAAGCATATGACATCATATAATGATTGTGTTAGCTCATACGATGATCATAGGCAAAATGTTGCTCTCATTTAATTTTATGTTCACCTTTAATTATAGGTGATCATTATGATGATGTCAAATGATGATTTTATGTAATTAATGTTCATTTGCGATGATAAATGTTGATGTCATTTGGTGATTACGTTAATATTGAACAATACCTCATTGATCATTTGATTCATTGTGGTTTTTAAATTATTATTACTTCTTGTTCACATGTAACAATGTTATACAGTGATTACAACCCCATATGGTGATGTTACCATATCATGAGTTCCTAAGAGTGATTATCATAAAAAGAAAGAGTTAATAGTTTAAGAGTCAAAAGGTGATTGACTAAACTTAGAAGTCAAAAAGTGATGGATCAAGTCATAATGACTCCAAGTACTAGTGATAGCAAATTTGACAGCCATCATTAAGAAATTTTTATTCATACCAATAAGCCAAGTGATGAAATGATAATAGAAAAAGCAAAACAATGTTTACAATTATATTACGAATCTATGATTGGCCCTTCTAACTACTATCTCTTCAAAAAAAAAAAAACAAATGCCTAACATGCTATGCCCTATATAAACTACACTATGTAACCCCCATATAATAAAAAAACACAAATAAATTCTACCTATTCTAACTACTACATTTCTTTTTTTTTTTTAACTAAAACTACAATATATACTCATAATAACAACTATTTAATACCCCACATCAACACCACCCCTGCTTTGCCCCACCTCCCCTCCTTGGTTGACTTTTCTAGGTCATACACTCTTGGCCACCTTATATATGAATTATATATAATCTAGTATAATATGTTGCTTTTACAATATGATAGGATAGAAAAGTGTTAAATAGAGCTATCACTTAGAGTAGATTTGGTATGACTACAGTTTCTTATCTACGTATACATGATAGATGGATTACTTGGAATGAAGCTTCTACCCTCTCTGATTTGAATAGAAAGAGAAAAGAATTTTGAAAAATTAATATCTAATCTTGAGAATTTATTTAAAGTTGACAACAATTTGCATTAGGCTATTTTAGATATATTTGGAAATATGGTAAATATGTTTTTTCTTTTAATTTAAAAGTTGGTTATAATATTATTACAAAGAATGACTTTATTTATAACAAATTCAATAAGGCCTAGAAAATACAATTATCATGGCACTTTTGGATAAGGAAAATAAAAGATATTTATAAAGCTTCTACATTTCCTAAAATTCATATTTTTTATGATTGTCTTATTCATCAAGGTCTTCCTATTGACACTCATCTTACACATATAAAAAATATTTCTTATCAATATCCTATTTATAGAAGTGAAGACTCATTTTCTCATGTTTTTCTTGAGTATTCTATTGCTTAGCATGCTTAGAAATGAACATCCAAAATTTGTAACAATTTTCAACCAAGTATTAATGAAGTCATTTTTGGTGATTAGCTTGCTTTGTCTACTTTATTTCCTTACATTTGGAAATATCTTCAATCACTTTTTCTCTACTCTATTTGGAAGCCTCAATGTGTAGTTATTTTCTTATAGCAAGAGCATAACTATGACCTCTCTTTAGGAATTAAATACCATATTCTCAAATATGTTGCCTTTCAGCTATGACTTTAAGCAAAAAACTCATAGTGAAAATTAAACAAGTAAATTTTTTTCTACAACATTAATTTCTTTTTATTTTGGAGGCTTAGGATGGAAAGATTTTAGCTTTTGTTGTTGTTTATTCTTTATTTCTAATTGATGTTTTCTTTTTTGAGAGAGAGTTTTCTCCTTCCCTTTATAAGAAATCCTTTTGTAAGAAGTAAAAAGCTACGAGGATGCTTTTGAATAAGGGTAAGATCTGATCCTTTTCCTACCCCAAAAGGGAGGGTTTTCAAGATTGGTTGTAAGGATGAAAAGCTAAGAAAATATCCTTACAACCATTGGGCTTTTTCTTTAGACTTTTTCTTTGATGATTTGATGTACTCTAAATTTTTTAAATATCATTATTCATTTTTAATGATTTGACACCCCCCACCGCACTCCCCAAACAAATCCTTGAATTAAATAAATAACCTATAAATGGAAAAAATACAAATAAAATTAGAGCTATTCTACCAATCTATATCTATTGATTCTAACTATTATGTGTGATGGGACACGATATCGCATGGGCCGTGATATCGCTTATGCGATATTGCAGTGTGTTGTCAAATCTATAAATAAGAGGCGGCTCTCCCTTGTTTCTCATTCTAGGCCTAGACCGTAGCAAAACTTTGGCAGCTTTACCTCTCCAGAGATAGAATAATTTCCATGTGCTTGCAGTAGGAGCTCCAAAGTGAACGGATCTTTATTCGAGCAAATATTATACCTGAACACAAGTTTGTGTATGGACATAAAGACGAACTTCTTGGATAAACCTTGCAGTGCATGGAATAGGCTAAATATGATTTTATTTATTGCTATTTATTATTTATCGTTTGATGCTTTATTAGTAATTAAATCTTTCTCAACCCTTTTCTCCTAGTTAAGTGCATTCAATATGAGTGCTTCGAGCATGTGCGTTACGCTTGGTGATGCCAGCAACGATTAGCGTTTGGTAACCAAGGTTGCATTGGTTAGGGTGTGAACGGTAAGTGAGAACAGATATTGATGCTAAGTTAATTAAGGCTTAGTTAGTTAGTTAAAGTTAGTTAATTAATCTCTTCACCCTTCACCTTATCAACATAGGAGATAAAACATAAAAGATATAAAAATCATATACCTCAGACTTACTTAACCATACAACTGTGACAAATACATGTAAGTCTAGGAAGACAACGAATGATTAACCTTAAGTGTTCCATAAGGCGTGTAGGCACTTAGTCTGCGGAGTTCGACCGGATTGCGCGTGTAACGCTCGTATTCGTATGGTTGAGTGTAGGGGTACCTCGCCACTCATCAATGTGTGTAAAGAAAAACAAAAGCCTAACATGCTACATCCTATATAAACTAAACTATAATACATGTACCCCCTATACAAACTAAATTACAATACTTGTATCCCCCTTAAAAATAAAATACAATATGTGTATCCCCCATATAAACTAAACTATTAATGAACAACATAGTAGACTCTCTACACAAATATATAGATCACAAGCATTGATGCACAATCTAGTTGAATTCCATGAACTAGGCTAGCAAGATGTCCTAGATAACTAAGGGTGAGATCATAGTCATTATCTTCCCAATTACAACTTGTGTTGGTTCAAGTAGTATGGTTTACTGTGACTAAGATGTATGATGAATTCATTATTATTTAAAATATTAAAATATTAAACTAATTAGGTAAGTATAGAAAAAAAATCTAAACTAGCATAAGCATTAAGTATCCATTTCCACATTCTGTACACATCCTGAACCTATACTAATGTTGTTGAGTTACCAAGTGTTCACTACTGGGCATACTCAGTGTTCACTACTGGGCATACCCAGTGTTCACTGCTAGGATTACCAAATGTTAATATGTTATACTCGAAGTGGTTATACTAATATTATTATAGAATAAAATATTTAATTTCTAAATTGCATGAAAGTAGAGGACATGGAAAGTAAAGTGCAAGAAGATAAATTAATTGCTAGTTTGAATGCTACAATGGAGATTACCAATCTCAATTTTGTTATCACCATGCATATGTGTTTAGGTACATAGTGCATTCAAATAAAATTTTATACAATTCATTCAATCCATGTTGCGGGCACTTAGAGTAGAAAAATTCTAACTTTTATGGAATGAAACCAAAAGAATTTGGCTATACTTTTAATCCATAGATGTCATAAATGTGGTGGGCACATACATTTATATAGGCAAAAAATAAGATAGTGTTAATGCATCAATGTATATATGTCGACATAACTAACTAACTCAAGTTTTATCATATCCTCATGAATTCTCAAGTTAAAAAAAGTGGGATCGAATTGTTTAAAAAATTTGGAAAAGTATGGAACTACTTATTGACTAATATACTTGATAAGAAATTATCACCGCATTACAAAAAATTATTTAGGTGCTTATAATAAAGTTGGGGAAAATTAGTTGCCTAACAAAAATTGGATTGGCCATTATGTACAAAAGTGAATCAAGGTAGATGCTTTAAGTGGTGTTAGGAGGTGGATGCTTCTGTGATTCTGGTGGACACTCCTCTTGCCTTGGTTTTGACAGTGGTCTTAGTTGTCTTATTGTTGCTATTGGTTCTTCTGTCATCCAAAAAATATCTAACAGTGATTTCATACTCTCTTTTTTATCCTTGTGGTCATTGATAGTAAAGGTGATGTCACCTAGATTGCATAGTGTAGGCATGTCCCATGGGCAAGACAAACTAAGAAAAAATTCCTTAGTATTAATGAACTAGGCTATGACTTGTTTGCACTCAATGCCAAACACACATACTATGTTTTGCAACTCATGGTGGTCTATCATTTTTTTTGCTAAGTTCTTTGTAATAGATCATTGATCTTGAAATTGACTCCTAAGAACCTCTAGCTTTGCATTAGCTTTATTTTAGCTTTTTGCTTAGTTTTCTTGTGGAACTTAAACTCTACCTCATATAAGAGGTAGGAGTTGGCTAGCTACTTCTCCAATTTTGATCTTGGCCATGCTATATTCAACATTACCAGATTTGCATATTGGAGGTTGGTCAACTTTATATATTCTTTCATCTTCTCAATTTGGAGCTCATTGTAGCATTATAATATGTAGTGGTGTTTTGTAGTCTTTGTCAGTGTCTCTTGGATCAATCCTCTAAGCACCAACAAAAAGGGACCATTGAAACACCACAAAATTTTGCATGTTATAACCATTCTCCACCATGTAGCTTTCATCCCATGAAACTCAAGGAAAAATTTCATTGTAAATGTGACAATTGTAACCCACACTGGGGCTAAAAAATGTCTCATAAGTGGTAAAAGCCTCATTT
>MNCI01003573.1:60922-73142 GCA_015680685.1 Gnetum montanum | reverse complement strand
CTTTGGGGAGGACCCACTTGTGTAATTTTTCGTAATCTTCACTAATTCTCTAGTTCAAACACACAATTTCTTACCCTCAGCTTAATTTTTCACAGTTCTCTTTCCCTAATATTATCCCTCTATAATTTCTACGTTCCAATGTACCATTACATTCCCTTTTTTTGTAACCACCAAATTTTTAATTGCTAAAATTCACATCATTATCATTAAGAGTGCCTCTCGAATCAATGCAATTACCCTCGAACATCTTAATGCTTACCAATGTCCTTGATATTTAACATTAATTTCCAAAAAAATCATTCAAAATTTAGTATTTTCTTGGTGTCTCACATCACTAGGGACGAGATATCGCGTACGCGATGTACCGTACGCAATATCGCGTCCTATTTACCTATAAATAGGAATCCCTGCTGCAACACTTAGCGTCATTTTATCATTCACGCGGGGGGAGTTGTTGAAATTTTTCTCTGTGACTTGCGATTGTGTAACCCTTGCTTTTTCACTCATATCTCGCACACTGGTGCTTCGATTTTAATTCTGTTTGAACCTGCTTGAACTCAGAGTGTTCAGTTTAGTCGTGGGGGAGAGACATTTGCCAAAAAGTGCCTAACTTTTTTGAAATTTATCATTGCTCAAAGGACATCAATTAGGGTAATTAACTTAACACTTAGAATAATTGTGCTAAAAATCATATGACCTTAAGTATACCGGGAGTTTAAAAATGGAAACCACCTAAGTCATAGGACCCATTATTATAATTTTTGGGCACGATCATACATTATAACATAAGATCTTTAATTAAGGTAAGAAATAAGGTATAACTTGACTTTAAAAACAACCTTACTAACACTTGATCCGTGTGATTGCAGAATGACCCCAAAACATGCACAGCAGGAGGGTCCTGTTCAAGGTGGAGCGAAACAACCTCGGAGAGGTGGAAGACAAGGTCGTGCCGAACGACATACAAAATAGGAGGTGCAATCATTCAACATCCATAAAGAAGAACCTCCTACCAGATGGTCTGGGTAGGCAGAAGGAGGAGTTGCTACTACGCCTGAACTAGGACAACAACTCACGTTTCCCCCGGAGTGTGTTCAGGCTATACATGAGAAGTCCACATTCGCTGCGGTGATTGTAGAGCTAAACTTCGAATCTTTTGTAGAATTTGCTCCTAAGGTTGTTAGGGATCACCTTAAAGGGTCTCCCTTATGGCTTGTCCTCTTTGAAAGCAGTTCCTGGTACTTAGGTGAAACGTACCAGTTCTGGCACAATAGGGAGCAAGGCGCCACAATTAACATTTGTGGTGTGATAGTTGACTTCTCTGCACAAGCAATTTTGAACGTGTTTAACCTTCTGAATACAGGGCCTCATGTTGCTCAGTTATCTACCCGTTTAGACCTTGATGTGTGAAAGGACTAGTTAAAGAAGGCTTATGGTAGAGATAAAGCTTTTGGTGAGCTGACGACGGATGAGCAAGTTTATTTCAAAATTAGAACCTATCACCTCTTCCCCACAAAAGGTTAGAAAAGAATATCAACGTATGTGGCTAGGGGATGTGCAGTGTTGATGAGAAAGGTTAATGCTAACCTTCCCCATCTATATTTGATAGAGATCCTCAGGCGATTTGAAGAATGGAAGTCAAGGAAGATGGTGCCGCCTTTTCCCTGCCTTATTAGAAAACTGTGCCAACGGGTTGGTATTCGGGGATACATAAATGATGTCCTTTGAAAAGCTCAGAATGCTTCTTATGCTGAATTACTAAAGGCGCTAGCTCCAAGAAAGAGCACTGATGAAGAACTAAGACCCGAAGAAGAAGAAGAACAGATGACTGGACCACCTGCAACTCAACTTGCAGGACCCAACCAACCTCCAGCCACGAGTCCCAGTCAACAACAAGAAGTAGGGCCTGGCACAGGCTAGGATCAGCCACTGCTGCAAGACTATAGACCGTCGATGAACACTTTCATCAGTTGTGAGAACAATTCATTTGGGTCAACCAGGATGTGAGCTATTTAGCCAGAGAAAATCAAACCCTCTCAATGGAGGAGGTACGTGCTATTCGCCAAAAATCAGCCATCGAAATAAGCGCATGGCAGAATGAGGCTAAACGACACGAGAAGCTGAAGGAGCACTTCTGTGATCAAGTGGGGATGTACAAACAAATCCTGGAGAAGGAGATCCATATGGCCAAGGCTCAAATCAATAACATCAGTGCTCAGCACACTGATTGGAGGGCCATATTGGACACTTACGCCTTCGTCCACCAAGCAGAAGTTAAAAATCGGGACCTACAGATCCAAGACTTGACCAAATATATGGAGTTGGCAAACCTTAGATATGCCAACCTTGCCATGTTAACAGCAGGGCACCCGAGGTCAGAGCTCGAGTAGTAGGTAGCTTCCACCCACATCAAATATAAAGCAGAATTTGCAAAGCACAAGAAGCTGGCTGAGAAACTAGATGTCACAAATTCTGAACTTGCAGTGGTAAAAGAAAGCTACCAGGGATAGAAAGATGTTGTTACCAACTTGGCTCGATGGCTAATAGATCTTCATGAATACAAAGATAAAGCCAGAGCTTATGAAGAGGAACGACGGGTGTTCGTGGCATGGTATGTCAAAGTCAATCAGATGTTCCCGCAACTACCCTGTCCGTGGGAAGTGTCAACTCTGTCAAACATCAGAACATTAGCATGGATGGCACAAGATCCTTAGACCAAAGAGGAGAAGCTCCAGGCCATTCTTCAGCATCATCAACCTTCAAAGCCTGGAGCATAAGACAAAGGGAAGGCACCAATGGAGGAGCCACCGCCACCAAGAACTACATGAGTTCCACATTTTTGTAGTTGTAGTTGTATATATGCTGTGTGTTGTGTTTTCTTCCCACACTGCGATTTCATTTCATTTTTTCCAGTTAATAATCCCATACCTATCCACTGTGTAATCAATAGAACTTGTTCTCTTTGTAACTCAAGGACGAGTTTTTATTCAGTCGTGGGGGTATGATGGGACGTGATATTGCATGGGCTGCGATATTGCGTCTTCCCTGCAATATCGCATACGCGATATCGCAGTCCACCGAAATGTCTATAAATAGGAAGTGGATCTACCTTGTTTCAGTATTAGGAGTTAGAAGTAGCGAAGCTCTGGCAGTTTGACCACTCCAGAGATAGATTATTTTTTCTCATGTCTACCCGCAGTGTGGTGAATGTAATTTTACGGCATTCTTTATTTGAGTGTGATGTACTTGGACACACACATAACCAGCAATAAAGATCGAGATTACTTCATCATTGCAGTAGTCACTTTGTTGTTTATTTATTTAATGTTATTTACTATTTTATCTCTCTCACCCTTAAACTCCTAGAACGCAGAACGAGTACGACTCGATTACGAGCATTTAAGTGTGACTACTTGGTAGCCCAATGGTGTACCTAGGATCTAAGCTTGGTAATCCCAGTGGTAGTCATGCATGAGGTCCAAGATGTGTACGGTTGATCAAGGAATCGGTTGCTTGTCGTACTTAGGCTAGATTAGATTTCCTTACCTTTTCCTCCTAGCTTAGCTTAGTTAATCTTACATTCCACTACCTTTAGGAGTAGCGTTAGAATTAGGAACATATCATACATCTCATCTAGACTAAACCATATGTGAAAAAATACTATACTAGCCCAAGTGGGAAGACAACGAACTGTGACCTAAGGATAACAATCTGGGTGCCACAACTAGTTCGTCTGCAGAGTTCGACCGGATCACGCGTGAAATGCTTGTATTCATATGGTTGAGTGTAGGGGTACCTCACCACTCATCACTCATCAAACCTAATGAGCAGCGAGGTACCCCTACGCCCAACCATACAAATTGCATGTGTTCATGTGCAATCCGATAGAATTCTGCAAACTTTAGTTACCAAGTACGCTAGAGTTAAACAGTGTGTGTATATTGTTCGTTCATTGTCTTCCCAGTCCCAGTTGTGGAATGTAATTGTATGGTTAAGTGTGACTGAGGTGTAAGATTTTTGTTATTTTTTGTTTTATCAATTTACTTGCCTAGAACAATGATGAAAGTGAGAGTGATTAAGTGCTAAGAAAACTATGATCTAATCTAGCTTAACACAAGTAACCGTTTCCACTTCCCAGACACATCTTGAACTTTGTGTTAACACTGCTAGGTTGTCAAATGCTAATTGTTTCTAAGCTACCAAGTGTCACACGTATGTTCGAAGGGATCATGCTTTTGTATTTTAATTAGTTGCTTAATGGATCAACATTAATTGCTGAATGAGTAACATTAATGTAAATTGAATGAAATCACTATATATATAAATGCATAAGAAAGAAAGTCTCAAGTGCCGCAAGGTGAATCAAAGAGTTCTTCTTTATTGCCAACACAATGGTGTGTTCAGGTACATCAATGCTTGAATAAAGATTTGATCACACTTAGACCTCTTACTACGAGCACTTGGAAAATATTCTAACTCTCAAATGGACAAACTACAAGAGTTTCGCTACTTGGCTGCCAAAAACTATCCTCAATTGTGTGCTCAAGGGTTGTATTTATAGACCTAGGAATAACCCTACAATATTGAATGTATGATATCGCATCTTGGGCCTTGATATCGCGTACTCGATATCGCAGCCACTCTAAACACGATTTATCAACACCTAAGTAAGCAAGCTTTGGAGTTATAAAGATTTGATTTATCTATTTAGCAAAGTTTTTGCTTGAAAAATTCTCTCAGTGATTTGTCAATATTGAGGATTTCTAGTAGAGTTTTTTTACATCAAACATTTTTTTTGCAAGGAATGATATGAAGATGGAAAATACTATTGTCTCTTAGATTCTAGAGACTACAAAGAATTTTAAAGCTTTTAATTTTGTTTTACCTGATGATTTATATGAATCCCTATCAAAAGATATCACTTCAAGATCTATGTTTCTATATATTATTGGATTTATTCACCCTAATAAGGATTTTACACTAGTAATTCAATCTATCGTTAAATGTAATGAAATTAGTGTTTTGAATGTCCACTATTTTTCTAAATCTTTTTTGCTTGTTGAACTTGCCAATTCTAAAATTGTTGAAAAATCATTGGATCTTAAAGTTTTTATAGATCATTGTAATATTGTTATTGTTCAAGAATGGAAAGTGAATTTTGATCCCTATTCTTTTTGTCATTCTAAAATTGTTTGTTGGATTGAATTAGAAAATTTTATTTTTCAAAGTGTTGAAAAAAAAATTATTGGTAGCATTGGTGATGAGTGGAGAGGTAGCCCTACACTCAACCATACAAATACAAGCATTTCACGCACGATCCGGTGGAACTCCGCAGATGGGCTAGTTGTGGTATCTAGATAGTTATCCTTAGGTCGTAGTTCGTTGTCTTCCCATATAGACTAGTATTAACTTTGTCATGTATAGTTTAGTCTAGAGTGAGGTGTATGATGTGTTTCTATGCTAATGCTACTCTTGAAGATAATGAAAGATAATATTAACTAAGCTAAGAGAGAGAGGGTGAGAGAGAATCTAAGCTAGCCTAAGTGCGATGAGCATCCATTCCTTAATCATCCATACACATCTTGCACTTCGTGCATGACTACCACTGGGATTACCAAGTGTAGATCCTAGGTACGCTACTGGGTTACCAAGTAGTCACACTTAAATGCTCGTAATCAAGTCGTACTCATTCCGCGTTTAACAGGAGTTTAGGGTAAGAAGATATTAACTAAGAAAGCAATAAATAAAAATTAAATAAATAATTAAGTTAAGTTAATGCTGGAATGATGAAGTAATCTTGATATTTATTGCCAGTCATGTGCGTGTCCAAGTACGTCACACTCGAATAAAGGTTTTGTACAATTACAATCACCACATTGTGGGCATACACTAGGAGGAAAAGGGTTGAGAGGAAAGAACAAAAAAAACTAAAATCAAAACTAACTCTAAAAAATTGATTAATCAGAGCTGTCTACCTCTTATTTATAGATGAGGAGATAGGTTGTGATATCATGTATGCAATATCGCGATGAACTAAATGGCGACTCATCATACCCCCATGACTAAGTGAGAACTCGTCCTCGAGTTACAGTGAGAACAAGCTCCATTGATTACACAGTGGATAGGAACAAGATTATTGGATGGTAAAAATGGATTTATGTTGCAGTGTGGAATCAAAACAAAATTAAGACATAACACAAGAATGTGAAAAGAAATCCTATAGCTACAAAATTGGTGAAACTCATGTAGCTCCTGGTGGCGGTGGCTCCTTCATAGGTGCTTTCCCCTTGTCTTGTGCTCCAGGTCTTGGGGCTTAATGGAATTGAAGTATGGCTTGGATTTTCTCCTCTTTGGTCTAGGGATCCTGTGCCATCCATGATAATGTTCCAATGTTTGATGGAGTTAGCACTTCCCATGGGTAGGGTAGTTGTGGAAACATTTGATTTGCCTTGACATACTAGGCCACAAATACCCGTTGTTCCTCTTCGTAGGCTCTAGCTTTATCTTTGTATTCTTGAAAATCCATAAGCCATCAAGCCAAATCTTTTACGACACCTTTTTGTCCTTGGTAGCTTGCCTTCACCACCTGAAGTTCAGAATTTGCAATTTCCAATTTTTGCAATATCTTCTTGCGTTCTGCAAATTCTGTTTCATATTTGATGTAGGTGGTAGCTACCTGTTGCTTGAGCTCTGTTCTCAGGTGCCCTGCTATTAACATGACAAGGTTGGCATATCGCAGGTTTGCCAACTCCATGTGTTCTATAAGATCTTGGATCTGTAGGTCCCGGTTCTTAACTTCCGTCTGGTGGGCCAATGCATATGTGTCCAATACGGCTTGCCAGTTAGTGTGTTGAGCACTAATAACGTTGATGTGGGCCTTGGCCATATGGATCTCCTTCTCAAGGATTTGTTTGTACATCCTTGTCTGGTCCTAGAAGTGCTCCTTTAGCTTTTCGTGCCATTTAGCCTCATTTTGCCACACAGTTATTTTGATAGTTGTCTTTTGACGGATTGCGCGTACCTTCTCCATTGACAAGGTTCGATTCTCCCTGGCTAAACAGCTCATGTCTTGGTTGACTCGGATGAATTGTTCTTGCAAATGATGAAAGTGTTCTTCGAGAACATTCTTTTGCTTCTCTACAGAGGTCAACCGAAGGTTGTCAGCAACAAGCTGCTTGTTTTCCTCTTGTAAGGCCTTGAGTGCCTTGATATGCACATGAGTTTGTGCCTGTGCTGCAAAGGCATCCCAAACAGCCTTCTCTTTTTCTTCAGCCACCTTTTTATTCTCCGTTAGTAGCTTGGTTAGTTGCTTAGTTCTTAAGCTATCTAGCTGGCTACGAGAACAAATTGCAAAGGGTCCCATTGTGCTGCTTGTAGGGCCATGAGCTTTTCTTGTAATTTTTGCACCTCTGCTTCAGCATGCTCGGCCCTCACTTCTATTAAGACCAACTTCCACTTAGTGGAAATGAGGTTTGATTGAATTACTGTAACATCTTGAGGGATGTTAAATAGGGACGTCATTATTTGTCCTATTTGTGGCAATTGATCAAGCACATCCTCATGTTCCACAGGAGTCATTGAGGTTTTGGCCAAAGTTTGAGCATCCTGTGCTCCTGTGAGATCTACCGGTGGTACAACATGTACATTGAATGATTCTTTAATGTGATCCACAACCACTTCTGCAGCTCTCGCTGCATCCTGGTGTTGCATGACCATCACTGTGACCCCTTCACCAGTTTCTAATTGGACTTGGAAAGATGCAGTGTTTCCAGAGATCTGTTGTGACCAAATACTCTCCCCTCCTCCTATATGGATGGACACCTCATCCCCTTGCACAATCCAAAGAAACCATGGGTTGTATGGCATCATCAATGATGCGGAAGAGATTTGCATCATCACAACTCCCCTAATTGACCATCTTAGTGATGGCCCTGAGGTGGCTCATCAACGGTCTGTAATCTTGCGGTGGCGGTGGTTGATTTTGGTCTGTGCTAGGCTGGGTCCTGCAAGTTGAGTTGTAGTTAGTCCAGCTGTCTGTTCTTCTTCTTATTTTGATCCCAGTGTCTTACTAGTGATTTTCCTTGTAGTTGGTGGCTTTAATAGTTCAACATATGAAGCATTTTGGACTTTTTGGAGGACATCATTAGTGTATCCCCTGATACCAGCACGTCAACATAGCTTCCTAATAAGGTAGGGGAAGGGCAACGCCATCTTCCCTGGCTTCTATTCCTCAAACCACCTCAGGATCTTCATCAAGTATAGATGAGGTAGGTTAGCATTAACCTTTCCCATCAACACTGCACATCCTCTTGCCGCATACATTGAGATTCTTTTTAAGCCCTTCATGGGGAAGAGGTGATACGTTCCAATTTTGAAATAGATCCTCTCTTTTGTCGTCAACTCTCCAAATGTCTTATCCCTGCCATATGCCCTTTCCAACCAAACTCATCACACATTGGGGTCTAAATGGGTGGATAACATAGCAACCTTGGGCCCTGTATTTGAAAGGTTTAATACTTCTAAAATGTCCTGTGCAGAGAAATCAATTGTCACACCATAAATATTAATGGTGGTTCCTTGTTCTCTATTGTGCCAGAATTAGTACGTCTCCCCTAGGTACCAGGGACTGCTTCGGGAGAGGGTAGGGTATAAGGGAGATCCCTAATAGCCTCAGGAGTGAACTCTACAAAAGATTTAAAATTTAATTCCACAATCACTGCAGTGAATGTGGACCTTTCGTGGATAGCCTGAACACAATCCTGGGGCAACGTGAGATGTTGTCCCTATTCAGGCACTACAACAGCTCTTTCTTTTGCCTACCTAGACTGTATAGTAGGAGGGTCCTCTTAATGAATGCTAAATGATTGTTCCTCCTACTCTATATTTTGTCTGGTAGGGACTTATTCTTCACCTCTCCTAGGTCATTTTCTTCCACCTTGAGTAGGACCATCTTGTTGTCCATGTTTCGGGGCCATCTGCAATCACACGGGGCCAAGCGTTAGTAAGGTTGTTTCTGAAGTTAAGTTATATCTTACTACTTGCATTAATTAATTAATTTGTTTTATCTCCATGTGATGTTAATTATTGAAAGAATCATGTCCCTAAAATATTATAATAGTGGATCCTTTTTACTTAGGTGGTTTCCAATTTTTATTTCCCGATGTACCTAAGGGGATGAAATTGTTTTCGACACATTTTATTCTTAATTTTACAACTAATTACCCTTGATAATGTCCTTTGGGTGATGAAAAATTCCAAAAAAGTTATGTGCTATTCCGTGTGTGCCCCTTCCCCGTGACTAAGCTGAACACTCCGGGTTCAAGTAGGTTCAGATGGAATAAAAATAGGAGTACTAGCGAGCGAGATATAGGTACAAAAACAATGGTCTCACACTTGCAAGTCGTAGAGAAAAATTCAAAAAATTCCCCCACATGAATTGTCAAAAATGATGCTAAGTGTTGTGGGGGGTCACCTATATATAGGTCAGATGGGACACGATATCGCATATGCGATATCGCGACCCTAGTGATATTGGGCACAATGAAAGATACCGAATTTTTAAAGGTATTTCTGGAATAAAAATGGGAATCAAGGGCATGGGGCTATTGTTAAGAGGTTCTAGGGTAATTTAATTAGTTCGAAAGGCACAAATAATTATGATGATGTGGAATTTATCAATAAGGACCTCAGATGGTAGAGAAAAAGGCTATGTGATGGTACATAGGAATGTTGTAATGTAGAGGGATAGTAGTAGGGAAATAATGTCATGAAAAATGGGCTGAGGGTAAGAAATGGTGCGTGTGAGCTGTGTCATAAGTGAAAATTACAAAATATTACACTAGTGGATCCTCCCCAAAGCAGGTTCCAACATAGAATGCCCTTGTGTAACCACACTTAAAAGTGTTCATGGGCACTAGAAGGGTTAAATGTAATCTGCATTGATTCCACAAAACACACACACGTAAATATCACTGGAATGAGGTAGGAATTCTATGTTACATAAGACATGAGCTACAATTACACGAACAGTGAGATGAGATGAACTATAGAAGGGATCGTAGAGATTGGGACATGAGGTAACTGACCCAGGGCACAATGAATCCTGCGTGTAAAGCATGATTAACGTGTTATCAACCCGTTGTTCCAAGATTAGGACCAAGTCCATTCCTCTAATTAATGACATCGCATTGTTTCATCCCATGATGAGCAACTATGAGAGTACCATAACAACAAGGCGTACGATCACTTGGCGTTTTATTCAAGGGAGGAGTGATTTTTTTTATTTTGTGGCACTTTTTATTTTCGTTTTCTTTTTCTTTCTTTTTTTCTTTCTTTTTTCAATTGCGGAATCCAGAGAAGCCGCCAACCTTTAGGCATGGGTGCATGTCTTTCCAGTGGGACCCCCTAGAACATCATTGGGTTTTTGAGTGCCCTTTTGATTACTCTTTGTTGGAACATTTGGCCATTTCATGGAATAGGTGGACTTATTTGCAAATGGATGGGCTTATGTTGAGTCCATTTTTAGGTAGGATGTGCTCAGAGTTCTTGAAAATAGCAGACTCATCATAAAAATTATATGGATTTGGTGAAAGGACTGAAGGGTGTAGAATGCTCAGAGTACATGATGGTATGCTTGAGATAGCTAGAAGAGTATTATCAAAATTTATTCAATGATGATCAGCTTGACAATAAGGAGATTCTTTGCAAGGGAATTTTGTTTTCAAAGATTATTTATGGATGGATTGGCACTGCAGCCGATGACGTACATGAGTCGATTTGTGTAGTCATTGTGCACCATATTGAACATGTCATGGCGGCATCATAGCATGTGCTAGACTAGACCTTCCTTGAAATGGTTGTATGCCACGCTCACACATAGCGCTGTCTTGGCTGTGTTGTCATCATTGTTGTATGATGTTGTGCAACCTAGTGTTAATGATGGTGTCACCCTCAATCTACTTGAACATTCATCGTTCTTGCCACTTCCATAGCTAGATTCACCATGATTTGTACAAAACCTTGCCGAGCCTGAGAAAATGCCACAAATGTCTGCTTGTTTCTGTTGTTGTGCACATAATGGTGGCCACTCCCTATCTTCAACCACTCTTCATCTTCATCTTCTGTGTTCTGATGCAGACTGGCTTTAGAAATCTGAAGACTTCATGGAGGAAACCTATGATTTTGATTACATTTCAGAGGATTTTTTTGATTGTGGGTTTAGCAAATGGTGTGACTGCATCTAGTGCTTGGAACTTGCTTGGGTTCCTAAGGAACACATCAGCAGGAGAACGCCAAAATAGGGTAACGTAGATGCTGGACTAAAAATACTAGAAGGAGTGGCCAATTAGTTAGTAATTGTCATTTCAAACCCATGTTCCAGGTCCATACAAACCTATGGTCAGCAGGTTTCCCATGGATGTCCCAATAGGTGAGAGAAGTCCCGACGAGTAAGTCAGTAAGTGAGTAGTTCTGGGGTTCCTTTGTTAGTGGGTTCCCGTATACGAATGGGCGGTGCACAAAGTTTTGGGATCGTTCCCCACCTCTGGGCATCGTTCCCACAATCTAGCAAAATTGCAATTTTATTCAAATCCACAAAAAGCATTCCACACACATTTAGATGATATCCAGGGTTACACAAAACAAATTCAAGAAATGTTCTCATGGCCATGAACCTGCCCCCATCATTGTTGAGATGATAAACAGCTCATCTTGCCGTGGCCTCAGCTCATTTTTTTTATTTGGAACGTGTGATTTTGTAGTTAAATCATGCCCAGTCAGGTAAGACTGCCCTAATTTCATCAGCCGTAGCCCTGCCATATAGCCCAGAATCCCAAGCCCATGCCTTTAAGTAGCCTTTGTCCATGCATTGGTTTACAACAAGATGGGCACTAGGTATTGGTGCGCAGCTATGAACAGTTCGCTCTGCTGGAATTCGTCTGAGCTTGCCTTCTCAATCTCCATTGCGATATAGAGTAGGAACGGGAATAGAAATGCAGATGAGAAGCCTAACTGCCACAATAGAAGTGGCAAGGAGGCAAGGAAGCTTTAGGAGCAGGTGATGTGGCATGTGCCATAAAATTTCTGAGCAAGGCTAAACGTCTTGATCCTTCTCTGCCCATCGATGATCCCCACGATTTGGACCAGTGATGCATGTATACATTGGTTAAATGACGATGCAACTGTTAAAATGGAGCTACTGGTGCTCACAATGCGGTGCTAC
>MNCI01003573.1:27490-55699 GCA_015680685.1 Gnetum montanum | reverse complement strand
TTTAACAAGAGTTTAGGGTAAGAAGATATTAACTAAGAAAGTAGTAAATAAAAATTAAATAAATAATTATGCTAAGTGAATGCTGCAATGATGAAGTAATCTCAATCTTTATTGTCGGTCATGTGCATGTCCAAGTACATCACACTCGAATAAAGGTTCCGTACAATTACAATCACCACACTACGGGCATACGCTGGGAGGAAAAGGGTTGAGAGGAAAGACCAAAAAAAACTAAAATCAAAATGAACTCTAAAAAATTGATTAATCGGAGCTGTCTACCTCTTATTTATAGATGAGGAGATAGGTTGTGATATTGCGTAAGCGATATCGCATATGCGATATCACGGTGAACTAAATGACAACTCATCAATTGGCATAATCCCAAGATAGAGTCAAAAACATTTCTAAATAGTGTGTAGTGCACATGTTATTTTGTAGAGATTAATTTACAACAAAATAAAATAAAATAAAATTTAAACTCAAGGCTAGTAATTAGTGTTTTTCCCAAAAAATTACATGTTATAATTTGTGAGGATGTTGCACTTATTATTGTCATAAAGAACATGTTATTAGAATCTATCCTATTTTCAATAAAAGGTTATTCATGACAAAAAGAAATAATAATTTTCATAAAAGATAAATAATGATAGTTTTTAGCAAGCACAAATAAAGTCTTCTTCAACAAGTTCTTAACTTTTTACTAATCCTTTTAATTTTAAAGGTGCTTGTAAACTCTTAATATCTAAAATAAATTCCTCATTAGAAAAAAAAGAAGAAATTGTTAGTAGGGTCCAACAATGAAAATACTGATGTAAATAGATTTCACTTAGTGCAACATAAAAAGAAGAGGTCTTCAAATACATCTTTTAATTAAAAAACCCTAAAGGTATATCATTCCCTTTCTAATTCTACTATTGTTTTAAATGTTTTTTACCGAACAAGTCTTTTTCACTTATTAGTGACATGGATTGTGACATAAATGGTAAGCTTAAAAAATCAAGGATGGGACCTCCTCCCCCACATCTCCATGTTAGTTTTATCATGAAATGTTTAGGTTCTTTTTGATAGGTCTTGAGCAAATATTGGTAGGAAGCATCTTTTAAACAAATATTTATCTCCAAATTTTCTTTTCCTACAAGAAATTAAGATTTCACCTCATGATATTGGTTTTTTTGGTAAAAGCCTATTGATGATATTTGGTGGATTGACTCATGACAGTCAAAAATTATGTTAGATGGTCTGAAAAGAAATTAGCTAAACAAAAGCATCAATTTGAAGAAGATCTTGCAAAACTTGTAAAGTAAATGCAATTTCTTTAAGACTAGAATCCATTTGATTTTGAAACTTAAAAAATCTTTGGCTAAAGCTCATTATGCTAAACAATGTTGGAATGCTTTTGAACCTAAAAGTACTCTCACTAGAAGTTGCATAGATTGGCTAAAAATTGAAGATGAACCTTGTAAGAAATTTTTTAAGTTTCTAAAAAGAAATGGCAAAGTACCTAAACTAGAATTACTTTATATAAATTATTCCATCTTCAAATATCTTGAGACTATTAATATTTATTTAGAAAATTATGTTTCTTTTATTTTTTCTCCAAAAGGTTTTAGCAAGAAATCCTTCTAGGCCCCTAGCACACATATTCCTCATCTTATAATAGATGTCCATTAAAGTCTTCTTGAAGTAGAAATTACAATGGAAGAAATCAAAGTAGGAACCTTTAGTTTAGCAGATGGTAAATCTCCAAGTTTTGATGGTTTTTCTATTGAATTTTTTAAGAAATAGTAAGACATCATTAGAGATTGATGAGCAACAAGCAGTCCCTATGTTCAACCATATGAATCACTAGCATTCACTAAGCGATTTGATCGAATTTCATATCCTTTAGCTCTCCAAGTACACTAGGTCTAGGAAGTGAATATTAAGAATGTGATCGTTGTCTTCCTAGTTTCACTTGTGAAATGCAAGGTATGGTTAAGTGTCACTGAGGCACATGATTTTTATCATTTCATCTTTTTCACTAGATTTGCCTAAGTGTTGGTAATAAAGCAAATTTGATATTTAATTAATCCAATTAATCTAATAACTAACTAGCACTTAACTAATCCTACCATAAGCTCCATTCCCACTTTCTGTACACATCTTGAACACATTGCAACACTACTAGGCTACCAAGCATTAGGTGCTCATGGGATTACCAAGTGTAATGTATGCTCAAAGTGGTGATACTTATGTTGGTTATTTAATCAATATTAATTACTTAATTAAAATTCATTAAAGTTAAGTGCATGAATAATAAATACATAAGGAAAACATTAATCTATTGCAAGTGCTGCTAGGTTTGATTAGAAAAGCCCATATTTATTAATATTCATACTGAGGTGCTTAGGCACATCAGTGCTTGAATAAAGATCTATACACTTTTCAACTCCTACTCTAGGCACTTAGGAAATATTCTAACTCTGAAGAAAACAAATTGCAAGAGCTTCACTAGCAAATAAGGAATGTAATTGTTTGGATTGTGCACTCAAGTATTGTATTTATAAGTAGGCATGCATCTTGGAATATCGAATATTCGATAATGTAGCATGTGCTATGATATTGGGGCTTTCATATCATAGTTAGTGAAGAATACGATTTATCATACCCCCACAATTGAATGAAAACTCATCCTTTAGTGAACAAAAGAAGAAACAGTTTCTTTACAAAATATTGGAAAGGTATGGGATTATTGACTAACTAACTAATGCACAAACTAACATTATTGACTAACTAACTAATGCACAAACTAACTCAGTCCAAACAAATCAGTGCTAAGTGCCTCTAAGTGTACAAATTACAATCTTTTACAAAATTTGGTGTTCATGACAAAAAAAATTGCACATCATGACAGAAATTAACGTCCAAACTCCTTTCATGGCTTAAAGATGAGGGAGAAGATCAAATGGTCCCAAAGAGGTTCCATTGCATGGGCTTCTACTGCCTATTCCTAGAACTATTTAGGTTGTTAATACCTTCTAGCTCTAGACTGCTTATCCCTCAATTAGGATAGTCCCACTTCCAGTCCATGGTTCCCTTTTGGTATCATCTGTGATCACAATAGAATGAAGGATTAGCATGTGATGTGTAACTTATAACATTTAGGTACCTTGTCTCTTTAGGTAGTTACAATTGGCTAAGTTGTGATCATGGTAGATTGATTATTTTAATATTATTTAATTTCTATGGCTACTAGAGTTCATTGAAAAGGTTTAACTTGCATAAATTAGTGATTTTAATGTTATTTTATGCATTAAACCTTTATTGGAGTTAGAGAAATTTTGAAAAAAAAATCACCAAAAACCTAAGGTTTGTGGCCCCCACGATGTACCTCTAATAGCAGTAGGACTGAAAAATGAGGTAAATTAGAAAAGTGGCTTGAAAGTTATGGGCTTTAGAAGGTTTTGGGCTTTGAAAATTTTCAACATTAAAGATAAGAGGAAAACAAAGAGTTTTAACATAAACTTGAAGTTCTTGAAAAGCTAGAAAAGCCATGAACACAATGAAATGATTGAAGAGGGTTAAATAATTCACAAAAAAAGGAGTTTTTCATTGGAGAACATTGTGAAGGAGTGCACAATTAGATGCCACTGATAGGAAACATAAAAGGTTTGATCACGAAATTACCTAAGGGATTTGGTGTGGACCTTTTGGTATGTCAAAACATTAAGAAAAATGGAGAACAAATTTATTTGTGTGGTTGTGTGATTGTTATGCTTGTAGGTCAAGTACTTAGATCAAGATAAGAAAGATTGCGGAAGGTTGATGCATATGAAAAAGGAATGATAAATTCAAAGGATAAAGGAAGTTGAAGAAAGATGTCTCTAGAAAATAGTAGACATCTTGGAAAAATTGAAGTGAACATAGGCAAAGAAATCTTCAAGAAACAGTGGACGTCTTTCATTAGGTAGAGATGCTTCCACTAGGCAAAGACATCTTCACAGAATGAAGGCAAGTTCTAGAAAGAAATCTTTCATTAGACAAAGACATCTCCTAGAATGAAGATTTCAAAAAGATGTCTTTCCCAGATAAAAACATCCTCCTAGAATTAAATGAAAAGACAAAAGACATCCTAGGCATGAAGAAGACATCTTTCATGACTATTAATGATCGTTGCCTAGTTGTTGCACGAGTTCCAAGATGGATTTAGAAACATGGTAGTTATAAGAAGACATCATATGCATTGGGAAATCTGCAAGCTTGTATACAATCATTGTTAAATTATTTTTTATCATTGTAATCTCTATTAATCTTCATTGTATTATCATTTGTTCATTGTAAAGTGTGTTGTACCTCAAAGTATAAGGATCAGCAAACTAAGTTGCATTTATCCCTTGTAATTGTTCTCTCTTGTTGTTCTATAGGGTTGATCTTGCTTGAGCTTGTCAAGATTCTATGGGATTGAGTTGTTGGTACTATAGTACAACACTCTAGAGTAGAGCTCAAGATTGTAAAGGTTGTGAAAGCCTAGAAATGACATTCCAAGCCTAACAGAGCCTTGCGGGGTTGAGTGGTTGGTGTTGCTGCACAACAATCCAGAGTGGGGCTTGAAGATTGCATAGGGTGTGGACCCTTCAACTATAATTTAGAAGGAATAAAGTCTGAAGGTGTGCTTGCAAACTACCCTTCGTATGTGGGCTACCCAAGTTGGGGAACCATGTTAAAATTAGTGCACTCTTGGTGTCAAGAAATTAAAATTTGGGAAACTCATTCATCCCCCCTTCTAAGTTCAGTGATCCACATTTGGAACTTAACCAGCCTAACTAAGAGATATGCAAGTGGATCCTCCCCAAAGTAGTTTCATGCCCTAAATGCACTTGCATATCCTCAAACAATGGAGGCCATGGGCCCCATGGTAGATTAATGATTATGATAATTAAACACCAAAAAATTAAAGAAACTATCAAAAATTTTTGACCATATCAAACTAGGACATCTGAAACAAACATGAGAAGAGGCAGCGAGGTGGATTATGGAAAGCATAGGTGGATGATAAGAGAGAAAGTGGAATGGAGTTCTAAATTGTGATCACATGAAGTCCCTTGTGAATTTTTTGTGGTTAAAGTGACATGATAATGATCATTCCCAATCCGAATTAAAACCAACCACTTCTAGTGACTTTGCATTAATACTATTAGACTTGTCCACCCCTCAAGGTACAAGAGTACCCCCACAGATCAATCACCATTCAAAAAAGAGAAGAAAAGAGAAGTAGGAAGTGAGAAGGCCCTTAGTTAGAGAGGACATTTAGGCATGGCTAACATGCCTTTTTAGTCCAATAACTAGTGCTTGTAGCTTGTTATTTTATCTAAGGGGTGTGCTTTGAATTCTCATTATTGTCGTTTTTTTTTTATTTTTTGTTTTTATGTTTTTGGATGGGAACCACACCATGAAAAGACTTTAACTTCTTGTTATTGGTCAACAGTGAAATGGTGAAAAATCCATGAAAATATTGATGCATCCCAAAGAGCAGGAAAGTATAAAAAGGTGTCAAATCCTCTTGAAGTCAAATCCTTGTCTATCTGTTTAACTCTTTTCAAGTTTGGAAACTACCAAAGTCATGTCGGTAGCTAGAAAATACCAAACAAAAATCCGTGTACATAGTCTTAACCACGGATCCGTGCGAGGGCCGTGCTGGAGAAAACGAATCCGCGGTGCCCTGAACGGTCTTGTCGATCAGACAGGGACTTACTCAATCAGTAAATTGATGAAGATTACAGATATTTCGTGAAACAATTTGATTCGATGAATCGCAAAAGGAGTAGAAAACGATGTAAATGAATTGTAATAACGATAACGTCAATGCGACAAGGAGGATCAGATTTAAGAAAAAAAAATGCGCAATTCCAAGATTTGTGCTTTGACCCAAAAATTGAGTATATTGTATACAAAGTTCCAATGGAAATCTCCACTTATCTTGTGTGAAGCATACACAAAATAATAAGAAAATTGTTCAACAAGGAGTACAGAATGGAGCTTGGTCTACCTCTTAAGCCAAGGATGGGATGCAAGGAAGGTCAAACCCAAATGTCTATCGGTCAATTGTTTCTAATCAATAGATCTTGCCAACTGCACCAGATGACCTCTTGATCTCTGATCTCTTCCCTTTGCCTTTGGTAGTCTCTGCTTAAAGCTGCCAATGATCACCAACGGAGAGAACTGTATTTTTACCAAAAGGGGTGATCACTTCTGTTGCCAATGCTCAAAGATGTCTCCTGTCTCTGCTCAAAGGTGATAACTGCCAAAAGTCAAAGATGCCCACCCCTTGTTTCTTCACCAACTAGAGTATTTATAAGTTTGACAACATGCCGAGAAGGCACGACCCTGATGGCACGTGTCTTGAACCTTCAAAATGCCATTGACTTGACCAATTTTATGTTGAAACTGGCTATGTTGCATCACATTTCTGGGAGAAGGGGCAATGTACGCTGTCAACCACTTTTGCCAAAGTTGCCTCATGATTACGCACAATACGCTCATCAGCGTATTGTGCGTGTAGATAACAGGTGCATGTCTGGCATTGTCCTAACTGGTCTTAGGCTGCATTACACTCGTTCACGCTGCGTCGCGTGGCAGAGCGTAATAAAACATGAAAATAGTTGAATCAAGCTGTTTTACGCTCATTTACGCCGCAAAGTGTAATAGAGCATAAAATGGTCAAATTTACAATAAATTTACGCTTGTCTAGGCTGCGTAGCGTAACAAGCGTAAAGCGACCAATCTGCAAAAAGAAAGAAGTGGATTTGCCGTGCTTCCTTGGACTCTGACTTTGACTTTCTTGAAGCTCGTTACGCTGCTCTGCGTAATCGGAGCGTAAACTCAGCCTGGGACAAATGACTTAGCAAAATATACGACAAGTCACATATCACACTGCTTAGGCCTTAAACTTCATCAAATCCGCTGAAATAAGCTATCTTCTGAAATTGGGCTATGTTAAGCAGAGTTACGTTAAGCGACATTACGCTATGTTGTGTAATGCAACGTAAAAGGAGAAAACAAAGTAAAGTTGAAATTTGTAAGAAACTTTGAGACTTGATGTTGCGCGCCTCTTTGCCTTGCTTTGCCTTGTTCTGTCTTCCAGAATTTTATCACGAACTTTCGCCCAAATCGTGAATCTTTGCCTTAGGCCGATTCGCAATTTCCACGGTGTTTCAATGGCCCCTCTTTTTTGACGGTTAGAGGGCTTGCCCGAAAGACATCGACAAAGAATACAAAACACCGAATGGGTAAAAGTACCAACAGTGTTCATCAACGATTACTCAAGTGTCGCCTTGTCAACATAGAAGTGCAGAAATGAGGGAAACGGGAGATAGAACAGGACGGAAGGGAATTCTTATAGAGGTAAGAGGAAGGAGGTTCGGGGAAGACTCAAATGAGGTTCGGGGAAGACCCAAATGAGCGGGTATAGCCTTTTCACACATAAGCAATTAGGCTTTCTCCTGTGATTACGTTTGCATGGAGTTATGCTGTCATATTGTAAATGAAGGGGCTTGCATAGACGAATTGCGTTGCGTCTGCACGGCCTGGATGAGATGAGTTTGCATTCATATTTCCGACCCCCTTGTTTTTTTTTCGCGTCCACTAGGTGAGTTGTATTATGCTGGCTCATGGACTTGATTGTAATGCAGATGCGGAAAAGCGTTTCACATTTTGCATAAGAGAAACAGACGGGAAGGCTAAGGAAGGTAGTAAGGGCTGGATGTGGGATTATGAGAAACACAGGGATGCACTCTCAAGTGGACAGGTTAACTTAAGCGACCATCTCAAAATGCTGTCTGTACTTCACTGCTCAGATGAACACACCTTTGAATGATATCCTCGTAGCAAATAACCTGCAACCAAAGAAGAAGAAAAAAAGAGGACACCATTGCTTGGTCGAATCACCGGAGAGGTTGTTGAAACAAGTACCGTTTGAGGCGAGACAGAGTGAGTGGGCCGCGAAGAAGGAATTGTAGCCAGAGGCCAGGATCTTCAATGTTGATGCTCGGCCCAGCATATCACCGCTAAAGAACACCAGACTTGTCACACCTAGCTGGTAATGCAAAGAACCAGCTAGGTGAATCTGTGAAGCCAGAGCCTGATAGTGATGATGAGCGGAGATCCCCAAAGTTGTTGTTGATGAGAACTCCTTTGGGGCTCCGGACAGTGAAACTAACCTCTCAGAGGTGCCACCATTGAGATGGGTGCAGTGACGGCATCTCCGAGGGGTAAGTAGTATGCCTTTCAGCACATCCGAGGAGTCAGCAGAATGCCTGTGAGGTAGCGATGCCGGGACTGTCCCAACATCCCACCCCATTTTTTTTGCAGCCGCACGGAGACGATCACGCTCGCTTGATTTGCATGATGGTGGTTTGTAGGTCCCAATTTTAAGTCCTGGTAGACTGTCGTTGCTGGTTTTAAGTCCTAGCAGACCATGGTCCCGGTTTAAAGTCAGGGCGGACCGGAAAATGCTAGTTTTACGTTGTAGCAGACGGTGGTAGAGTTGATTTATGGTCTCAGTAGACCGTGCTATGGGTGTCAGTTTCATGTCATGACCTAGGGATAGATCTGTGCTAGTTTTACATCTCAGCAGATGGATACTCACCTGTGCCAGCTTTATGTCATGGCAGATAACCGGTGCTAGTTTAGCATTGTGGCGGACGTGTGCAGAAAATGCCAGTTTTTCGTCTTGGTGGACCTGTACAACACTGCCAGTTTTACGTCATAGAGGACGGTTGCAACTTGCCAGTTTTACGTCATGGCGGATGATCAGTGCTAGTTTAGCGTCATGGAGGATGCGTGAAGGGAGTGCCAGTTTTACATGGTAGCGGATGATTATTGCCATACCTGATATTAACACTGGATCTGCAGCTAGATGTAGTACCGCTTTAGATATATATGATTCACATGATTCGGTAACTCGTTGCCGTTGATATCTGCTAGCTTGAATGCACCATTTCCATACACATCAGCTACCAAGAAAGGGCCTTCCCAGTTTGCAGAGAACTTGCTGATTGCTTCGCGAACGGCCTTGAGAACCAAATCTCCTTTCTTGATAGGATGTTGTTGAAGATTATGATGATGCTTCTACCTCTGCTTATCTTGATACTTTTCGATGGTATCAAGCATCTGTATTCGCTTCTCCTCGATTGAATCCAAATCCATGATCCGAGACTCGGTGTGTTGAGCCTCATTTATAATCATGGAGAGGACCATCTGCAGAGAAGGAACTTGTAATTCGAGGGGAAGCACCACCTCAGATCCATAGACTGGGCTATAGGGTGTGCTGTCTGTAGTTGTTCTGCATGTAGTACGATACACCCATAGCACATAGAGGATCTTTTCATGCCACCGTCTCTTGTTGCTGTTGAGCATTTTCTTGAGCAGGTTGATAATGACCTTGTTCGTTGCTTCGGCTTGATCATTCGCTTGTGGGTAATAAGGCGAGGAAAAAGATTGTTTGATGCCAAGACTGTCACAGAAAGATTTGGTTTCTGTACTGCTAAATTGTGGCCCGTTGTCGGTCACGATAGTCATCGGGAGACCAAATCTGGTTACAATGTTATCTAGAATGAAATGACAGATCTGTTGAGACATGATCTTCTGCAGAGGAATGGCTTCCACCCACTTCGTGAAATACTCAGTAGCGGTGATTATGAAGTTATGACTGGCAGAAGATTTCGGTGTGATAGGCCCTATAATGTCTAGTCCCCATCGTTGAAAGGGCCATGTGATCTGAGTCGTGTGTAGTTCTGTAGGTGACACATGTATAAGGTTTGCATAACGTTGACACGTGTCGCACGTTTTAACCTTTGTAAGACAATCTTTCTCCATGTATGACCAATAATACCCTAAGCGACGGATTTTAGAAGCCATTGGTCGTGGTGCTATGTGTCCTCTGCATAATCCCTCGTGGACTTCTCCGACTATACGTTGCGCCTGGTCTTTGTTAACGCAAGTAAGCAGTACTCCGTTAAAAGAGCGTCTACAGAGGGTACTATCTCCTATGATAACGTACTGCCTAGCTCGCTTGCGAATTGCATCTTTTTGCGTAAGTGTTAGCTCGTGCGGTGGTTCGCCATGCAAGAGGTAGGTTTTAATGTTGTCATACCACTCTGGCATGCTATCCTCGAGCAGTGAGGATATTTGTGCCACCTGAATGATAGGACCTGTACAATTTGTTATTAATGTGGGACAAGTGTCAAGTAGGTGTGATGGAATGTTTAAAGCTAATGTAGCTAGTGCGTCGGCCAATGTGTTATCATTTTGTGGCACGTGTTGGGCATCGATGGTTGTGAACCGCTTCAGGAGATCTTTAGCCATATCACAGTAGGGCTGTAAATGTGCAGCCTTGCAGGCGTAGACTCCTATGATTTGATTTATAACAAGCATCGAATCACCCCTAATTGCCAGGTGTCGAACATCAAGCTCTCTAGCTGTTAACAATCCCCTGAGGAGTCCCTCGTACTCTACCACGTTGTTCGTATAGGGAAAGGTCAAGCGGTAAGCGTGAAGATGCACATCCTCAGGTGATAGCGTAATGACTGTAGCGGCACTGCCGCCTCTAACAGTTGAAGCTTCATCAAAATATAACGTTGCTTCGGGACCTGTTAAAACAGGGCTTAAACTATGTACATGTTCATCTGGAAATTCAGGCTCTATGGTTGCTTGACTGTCAATAGGCGATGTTATTAATTGGTCAGCTATCACTTGGCCTTTCGTAGAAGATTGATTAATGTAATGCAGATCGAATTCTACCGTGATAGTTTTCCAACAAGCTATTTTACTACTTTCGTATAGATTATGTGTAATGGCCCTAAGGATGTTATTTTTGCAGATAATGTTGACCTGGCTATGAAAGAGATAGTGTTTACACTTTTTAAGCGTAAATACTAATGCTAGGCAATTACGCTCTACTTCATTGTACCTCATTTCATATGCACATAGAGCATGACTCAAGTAATATATGGGCACTTATGACCCATCATTTCTCTTTTGACAAAGTAATGCAGCTAAGGCTACGTCTGATGTTGCGAGGTAAATGTAAAACGGTTGATCCCTTTGCAGTGGGAAAACTGTTGGCAAGTGTTGAAGCTCTTGTTTCAAGCCGTCAAACACATGCTGACAATCATCTATCCATTTGAAATTAACTCCCTTTTTAAGCAAATGTTGCATAGGGTGTAATTTATCGGTTAATCTTGAGATGAACCGCCTGATAAACTGTAACCTCCCTTGCAACCCATGTAATTGCTTGAGATTTGTAGGGGGTGTCAATTCAACAATGGCTTTAACTTTGTTAGGATCTACTCGTATACTAGTTTCTAATACCACAAACCCCAGCATGCGTCCGGTTTTGACTCTGAACACACACTTCTTTGGGTTGAGCCGGAGGTCGTATTTAGAACATCTTTTAAGGACTAACTCTAGATCCTCTGAATGATCCTCTGACTTTATAGACTTAACAGCTATATCGTCAACATAATCATTCAGTCTCCTTAGGAGGTAATCGCTAAAGATATATGTCATAGCTCGATGATACATAGCTCTGGCATTTTTTAAGCTAAAAGGCATCATGGTGTACCAAAAGGTCCCCCAGGGTGTCATGAAGGTAGTTGTTAGCTGGTGTTCTGGGTTGATGTGTATTCGATTGTAGCCTGAGAAGCCATCCATGAAGGATAAAAGCGCATGCCCAGTGGTTGTATCCACTAGTTGGTCAATACTTGGTAATGGAAAATTATCCTTGATTGTAGCTTTGTTCAAATCCCGGAAGTCTATGCAGATGCGTATCCCTCCAGTCTTTTTAGGAACAACTACAATGTTAGATACCCAGTCTGAGTAATCGACCATGCGAATAAAGCCAGCCTAGTACAGTTTAGTAATCTCATCATGTACTACTAGCGCAACTTCTGGCTTAATCTTTCGTGCCTTCTTTCTAACTGCTTTGATATGGGGATCTAGAATTATGTTGTGTTGTATTAACCTTGGGTCTAGTCCCGACATATCTTCATATGACCATGCGAACATCGTGATGTTATTCTGGAGAACTTATCTTATGTTGTCATGTGCCTTTTAGTCTAGTAAGGAGCTAACCTTAAGAGTTTTAGTCTCACCTCTATGTGTAACCACAGAGACCTCATTGAGGGGGTCTTCAGTTACATCTCCGGCTTCCAGATCTAGCGTGCGCATCGATTGTTCTGGCTAGTCTAGAGATGTTTTCGACGTGGCTATGGTCACGTCATCGAGGGCAAGGTTAGTCTCAACTAATGTGGGATCAAGTTGTCTAATAATTTCCCCATGTGGGCCTGTTAAAACTAGGAGCACAGATAAAGTTTCGTCCATTTGTCAATTGTCCTGCAAAATTGTCAAATATGAAAGTAATTAAAAAGGTGCTAATTTTGATGCGATAAGTATTTAACGAATAACACTTGGTTTAGTCTAGAAGGATGTGGCGTGACGTTACTGAGCGTAAGAAGCTAACTAAATTTTAAATTCTGTGAACAGCCTATAATTAATGCGACCTGATTACGAGGAGATAAGATGCAGTAGTTTAAAGTCGTTTCGGACCGTAACGCATGCGATATCTGTTGTAATTAACGCCTTGATTTTTGGGTTCCAGCTCACACTGACACCAGCATTTGGGTAAGTCTCGCTGAAATCGGGCATCAAGTCGGTTAATTTCGCATATAAGTAGGCGGTTCTCATTGAAAACAGGCTGTTGGCTATCACAAATTTGAATTCTCAGCGGTTACAGAGGGAAAGAGAAAGAGCAAGAGATTGCAGCGTGTTATTTGTGAAGGTGTGAAGGTGTTAGGACTGCAACAATGACACCAAAAGTAAGAGGGAAGAATGCCAAATTGGCAAAGATTGACGAAGTACAGGGGAGCCTGTAGCGTGCTTCACAGGCCTTGGTCGAAGTGAGAGACGCTACGCCTCTGAATCGGTAGGCCATCCCTTGCTTATTTGTATTGCCTTTAATGATATGCCTCTTCTTTGCTGTGTTTATCCTTTTTGTGTTATCTGCATAAATTAGAGTTTTAGGTTGTAGACCTCGCATTAAAACAAGGGTTTATACAATAGGATTGTGTCTATTGCCATTGTCTGGGACAAACCTTGTACTGTTACAAGGGTTTAGGCGATTTCGGCTGTATAGCTAAAGTGTAATTTGTAAATTTTCTATATTTTAAGCATACAATCAGAATCTAGACAATAATGTATTTATTGTCTTTTGTACAGTATCATGTTGAAACCCGTTTTAATCATCCTGGACATAGTCGGGGTTTTATGTTGTATAAACCCGATCGTACCCAATGTTCCTCCCCCTCAGACTCGGTTGCAGGGGAGGGCTATATGGTTCCGAAAGGACGCGCTGGAATTTTTGCAGTTCTTGCTGCGTAACTACAACATTATTGTATGGTCATACCTGTCGGGGGATGTTGCTGGTGCCATTTTGGAACACTTGTTAGTAGGTTCTATGCAGGGAATCCTGGCTTTCTTAATAGACGAGGCCATCGATACTGGTCATTCCCAAGACCACGAACTTAGCGCCCGAGGGTTGAGGTGCTTAAGTTGGATCTGGAAAGTGGCTAGGTTTAGCTGTTACCATGCGTACAATACTTTGTTCGTGGCCCATCATGTCTCGACTTACTTCCAAAACCCACCAGGCACAGTGTATTATTCGGACGGGTAAGTTTTTTTGTGGGCAGTATTGTCATTATGTTTCAAATGTTTGAATTTTGTAAAGCGTAAGATAATGATGTGTCATATGATACAGGTTTTTCATCAATGATAATGAATTAGTAGGTAATAATGATACACTGACTTGGACCGAAATAGCGATGAAGGAGTTTACCTCCACCAGCAACGTACGCGCTGGTGTAATGGGGTAGATGGCCTTTGACATTCATGAGTATTCCACCCGTTATGCTAATTCTTTCAAGAATTGTCAAAACCTCAGGTGGTTACATGAAGAATGGACTTTGGACCCACCCCTTACTGTTGCAGACGTGCAGAGGAAACTTCCTCCATTTCCTTTGCCATTTGGACTTGGTAAGGTTTCGTTGTTGTTATTACTTACAGTATGTTATATTGTTTTTGTTTTGTTTTTGAAATGTTGCGTAATAGTGTTTTTGCTACTTAGACATGTGTCTTGCGTTGTTCAGTCAGGGAATACCATGAGATTACCATTACGATTTTCGACCACGAGGTGAACACCCTCCTCTTCTGTTATGGTGACATAAAGGAGGCACAATGCTGGCTTGGCCACGCGGCGGCCCCAGTTGCATTGGTCACCAAGCTGTGGGAAGCGAGGCTAATGAATTTATTTCTGGCCGTAACTCCTGATGTTCCTGCCAGTGAAATGTTAACCCTGGTCAACTCCTTCAGCGAGAGGGCTGAACGTTTTTGCACGCGCGTGCATCACATGCGTGTAAATTTTGATATTGACGCTTAGCTGTTTGCTGACCTCTTTGGCGTCCCTTCTGATGATCTTTCCATAGAGGAAAAAGCGAGGAGGAGCCTCAAATGTTAGGAAGAGCTAGAGGAGTGGCTAGGGACCAAGAAGGAGACCAAGGCGATCCCTTGTGAAAAGATCGAACTAGAGATCGCCAAGACTATCTATCCCCTCTTTCGGGCCTGGGCTTTCTCCAAAACACTCTCACAGGGGAGGTTCTTTACTATAGAACAGGCTCATATCATGTGGGAGGTTATGGAGGAAGGATCCTCGTGCGACTAGGCAAGCTATTTCGCTGAGGGGTTACGCACTGAAATGATCAGGCTTCGCCAAAAGCTTGAATCTCGTTTCAGTGTGCACTTCGCCTTCTTCATAGCTTGCCTCCGGCATTTTGCCAAATTTTTGGTTGTCCAGAGGAATGGGGTCTGGGTGCAGCAAGATCGAGACCAGCTATCCAAACCTTGGATTTCCCATATTTTTGGCACTACCCAGGGACAGGATCCTCCGGAGGGAATTGGGAAGTCTCAGTCTATAACGACAAGGGATTTGGCGGTGCCTCGAGTGCAGGGCCCTGACAGTGTAGGCAGGGTGATCCCCACTTACACCGGCAATGCTTCACAGGGGAAACACTTGGTGGAAGAGATTGTAGACACCTTAGTTCAGTGTAAAAGGCCTCACCTAACCGAGGCCCCTATGGAACCAAGAAGTAGCATGGGCCGAACTGTGCAAGTCAGAGTTCAGTAGAGTAAACCTCTGCCTGGTAAGTGTAAAGGCGTAGTGAAAGTCATGGCAATTATTGTATTACGCAACTTTATTCAGGGTATTCTGAATTTTTTAGATGTGTTATGTGACATGAACAGTGAGACCCACGGAGCAGTTGACCCCTAAAATAGGGGCAGTGGTATTACGGCGTGGGGAAGGGGCCCCAGTTTTGGAAGAAGAGGCCCCAGCCATTAGAATAAGCGATGCACAGGCCCTTGTGCGTGAGGAGAGAGAGGAGGCGAAAAATGTTGGTGCACCTCCCACTGTAACAGGTAGAGGTAATTATTGTATTAGAATTTTTAAGAAATTTTGTTAATAATTAGAGATTCTAACTTAATTACGCTATAGATGAATAAGATGCATCCACGTCCGTTGCTGTAAGCAGAGCATGGGGAGAATTTCCTGACAAGTTTGCCTTCATGGAAGGCGTTGTCAACGATATGATCGAGCGCCTCGAGCACGTCGATCCTGGGGCTGGTATGTTATAGCTATAGTAGGCTTATTTTATTATAAAGTTGTAACATTTTATTTACGTTTGATAATGTTTGTTGTCAGGAGCTTGCCTTCGATGGGATCCTACGGAGCCCATTGACTTGGACACAGTGGAGCCTTCATCAGATGGGGCGGTCATGCCATGCAACATTTATGAGGAAATGCGTAAATGTGTGTTATGCTCGACTCGCTCCTTGTGGGAGAGTCGGAATGTTAATAAAGACCTTTGGAAGAGGCTGCAGAGGTCAGAGAGGGAAAAGGTGTCTCTGGCCAAAGAGGTCAGAGACTTAAAATCGCGATGCGAATTCCTGCAGGCGCAGGGACCAGATGAAGAGGACTGGTGTACAGCTGTTATTGATTACGTTCACTATTGGACCGCGGTCAGGAATAGCGTGCAAACCAATCGGGAATTGGTGGAGCGAAGGATGCAAATAGAGTTGTTGGCCCAGAAAAACCAAGACTGGAAGGATTTTTGCGCAAGTGTGCAAGAGTGGGGGCAAAAGGAAAAAGATCATAAGCATCTGTATAAGCGAGAGAGTATCACTTATCATCAGCACTATCGAGATTCTGCCGTCGAAGCTTAATCCTTGCGGGTATTCCTTGATGTCATTGGTGCATCCAAAGCCTTCAAGAAGTTCTAGGAGCAGGTGACAATAAGCGTGTCCCCGGAAAGAGAGAATGCTCTTCCTGGGGATGAGACTACAGTCCCTACTTTCTTCCCTAAATCACCCCGATGGACTAGTGTAGAGAAGGGGAAGGTGAAGGCTAGAACTAATCTGGGGAATGGAGTTTGGTCTGAATTAACTGAAGATGAAATTATGCAGCACCTGCTGCAGATGCAGGACCATCGCGAGTAAGTTTGAATGTCATTGAATCTAAATTTTCTGATTTATCCTATCATGGCTTTTCCTTATGTATTTATTGTACATAGGTACAAGGAGTGGATGAAGGAGGCGAACAGGCTGGTGAACAAGTACAGGAAGAAGAGTGTAATGATGAAGACCATCCTCCTGTGGAGCCAGTATTAGAGCAAGGACCTCGTGAAGATGACATTCCTCATGAAGGAATACCTTCTAGAAGGGACGACCCACTTGAGGATGATTTATTAGGCTTAGAGATAGACCTAAGGGATATGGGTGACAGTGGTATCAGGGGGGATGCGTAATTGTGATTTACGCATGATTTTATTAATGAAATTGAACAATGGCCATATGAATGTTAGCAAGATTAATCGTGAGATTTTCTGTATGATTTTAAATTTTATTTATTTATTTAGTTTTATGTCTTTATTTATGCAAAGCGTAAGTAGAGTTGTTAAAGGCTTTAGAGAATGGGTTGCGTTGCTGTGTAATGGAATTGCTAGTTTAAGGCCATCGCGGGCCATCATGTAGCGCTTGCGTAAGATACAAGCGGATTAACTAGTTTTTGGCCATTGCGGGCCTTTGCTAGTTTAAGGCCATTACGGGCCATCACTAATTTTAGGCCGTTACAGGCCATCACTAGTTTTAGGCCGTTGCGGGCCATCACTAGTTTTAGGCCGTTGCGGGCCATCTGCGTAAGTCTGGAAGTATAATTGATAATAATGTGCATTTCTGTGTAATTGAACTAATGTGACTAATAGCAATCAAGGAGCGTAAATGGCATAAAATAGAAAATGTAAATGACATAATGGATAGCAAGCGTAAATATGTATGTATATGTTAAAGAAAACTGACAATGAAATTAATAAGCGTAAACGACAAACTAGTAAAAAGGTAAGGATGTGTCCAAATGCCACTCAGATCAATCGCTAGCCTGCAATTGTTTCTTAATGGCTTCTACGCTTAATGGTGTGTAAGGGCGGGGAGATTTGCATCTTGACTCTTCTATGCCACCTTCCTGAAATGGTAGGTCAGCCCAGGCTAGGTTGTCATCATTCGTTTCAGCTTGTTCGGGAGTTCGGACATGAGTTTGATCTTCAGGCATCTTGATCTCTGAACCCCGTTCTTCCTCTATGTTGTTGACAATCCTAAGAGTTGTTTCATCACTGTGTATTACTACTTCTTCCCCTGCGTAAGGGAGATGCATCTCTTGATGTATTGGTGACGAAATGGCCCTCAGTTGAGCTAGCCAAGACCTCCTCAGGATCAGGTTGAAACCAGGCATCTCCTCGACAACGAGAAATGTAGCGTCTATTGGGAATTGATCCCCTACCACAAATTCGATATGCACCATCCCCTTGACTTGCGCCCATGCCCCGTTGAACGACTTTAGGCACGATGTCATTGTAGGACTGATCTGGTTGACTAGGCCTAACTTATCCACTATAGGATAAGGGATGACATTCGTAGCAGTGCCATCATCAACGTGCATCCTCCGGATCCGATATTAACCAACCCGGATGGTGATAAACATGGGTTTTGTTGTTACTTGACCTTTCTTTGGGTCATCTTTGATAGATTTATTGTGAAAGGTCAAAGGGATTGGTTTAGGTTGCTCAACGGTAGGAGGAAGCATGACAACATGTATCGCTTCCTCTTCTGCTGGTAAGCTTTCATCCACTGGTATGGACGTCAGCATACAAACCATAGCCTCACGGTGTTTTTGAGATGTCATAAGAAATTCATAGAGGCTCAATGTTGTATTCTTCTGTTTCAGAGCCTGTTTGACTTACGTGAATGCATTGAGGAGGTTCCATTCTCAGCTGGGTTGTTTATCTCCTCTGTCTTCTTCCATTCGCCCTAAGAGACGAATCTCCTGAAGCAGAACAACGTCAGTCAGAGGATTGATTTTCTTCCTGTCGAGGCGAGGTGGCTGTGTTTTTGTACCCTTGTCTTGCCCATGAGGTGTAGGCAAAGGTACAGAGGCTAGGGGCCTAGGCTTAGCAAAGCCTAGCATAGAGTTGTTTTTGGTAGCATTAATGGACGCATCCTCTTCCTTTCGTTTATTAGGTGGCGATTGAAGGTTTTGGTTAGAGGCTTGCCCCTACGTAAAAGGAGCAGCCAACGGTTTTGGTACTCTAAGGATGAAAGGCACCTTAGGAGTAGGCACGGAGGTGGCCGTGGCTTTACTATTAATGCGAGGCTGAGTCAAATTCAGAGAAGGCGCCCGAATAACAAAGGGTGGCCTCGAGACACCACTAGCTGTCGATGAAAAGCTTGTCCCTCGAGGTGAACTGGTAGGCATGCGTAAAACAAAAGGTTGTTTAGGCGGTTCCTTCCTTTCATCATTCATACTTACCACGTTGATTGTGTATGGTGCATTATTTGCATTTAACGGATCCTTGTACACATGCAACGCCTGGTTTTTGGAATGCGTTGGACTACTACCGTCTAGTTTCAGAGCACCATCGTCGATCATGCATTGAATGTCATCTTTCAACGCCTAGCAGTAATCGGTGTCATGACCACATAACTAATGGTAGTCATAGAAACGGTCTAGCCTAAAAGACCTTGGAACTGGTGGTTCGTTGGGTGGGGCTAAAGAAGGATTCTTCAGCAATTCACAATGATGGCTATGACACTTTAGAGCTTCTTCAGATACTTTCTTAGTCTGAATGTATCCTGCCCCTAATAGTTGTTTCAACAGTTCCGAATGTTTTATAGGCAGGGCTATATACTTTGAGTGATCTTTATGCTCAAAGTTTGGCTTTGGCTGGGGGGCTTTTCAGGGATAGACGTGTCTTGGCTGGTGCTGCTTGCACTAGCCGTGGTCTCGGGAGACACCATGGGTGCCTTCTTATTCTTGTTCTTAACGCCTTCAGCTAGCGTAGCTACCATTATTGTTGTTGCTTTACCTTTGTCGTGGCTGGGTTAAGATGGGTGGCTTCTCCAGTGAGAGGAAATAGGGGATTTATGTATGTATGGGGGCTCAGAGTATGGTATGAATCTACGTGTTCAGACTAGGCTGCAAATTCATCTTCTTCTTCTTCCCCATTCTGAGGTTCTAGCATGGACCGCGTAGCCTGACTCCTAGCCATAACTAGTTGGGCCAGGAATTCATGATAGTGTTCAGTTAGGGGGATAATGTCATAAGCGGTAGGGGTGAAATACTGACCCCCTCTGTGGACCAGCTCAAAATTTCATTTCGCTTCGATCTCAGCTTGACTAAGAGTAAGCTTTTCCTGGATCTTGACGTAAATAAAATTATATTCTTCAGGCATCACGACGGTGGATACAGGATCTTTGCCCTGTAATCTCAACGAACGGCATGACGGTCCCTGAGGTCCTATGGCACCAGGAGATGGTCTGGTGGTGGCGATGGGATTTACAGATGCGACACCCGAGTCGATCGAGACCATAGCAGCTGTGGTTGCGTATGCAGAATCCACTGGTCAGATAGATTATCGACAATAAGAGACTGGATCTAAAAAGGTGATGGACAAAGAAGATCACGATTAGGCTTTTTACCCTGCAGGATTCCAAAGGAATCGTTACTGTGACCGATCTACATCACACAATTTTTTTGTAAACTTCCCTAGAGGTATTATGTTTACATTTTTAGAGACGTGGGTACAGATCGCTTACAGGGCTACTCGTAAGAATACGAATCGGAGCCTAAGCCCTCCTTCTAGAGCTAGAAAACTGTGACGATGGAAAATGTCGGTAGCTGGAAAATACCAAAAAAAAATCCATGTACACAGTCTTAACCACGGATCCGTGCGAGGGCCGTGCTGGAGAAAACGAATCCGCGATGCCCTGAATGGTCTTGTCGATTAGACAAGGACTTACTCAATCAGTAAATTGACGAAGATTACAGATATTCCGTGAAACAATTTGATTCGATGAATTGCAAAAGGAGTAGAAAACGATGTAAATGAATTGTAATAACGATAATGTCAATGCAACAAGGAGGATCGGATTTAAGAAAAAAAATGTGCAATTCCAAGATCTGTGCTTTGACCCGAAAACTGAGTATATTGTATACAAAGTTCCAATGGAAATCTCTGCTTATCTTGTGCGAAGCATACACAAAATAACAAGAAAACTGTTCAACAAGGAGTACAGAATGGAGCTCGGTCTACCTCTTAAGCCAAGGATGGGATGCAAGGAAGGTCAAACCCGGATGTCTATCGGTCAACTGTTTCTGATCAATAGATCTTGCCAACCGCACCAGATGATCTCTCGATCTCTGATCTCTTCCCTTTGCCTTCGGTAGTCTTTGCTCAAAGCTGCCAATGATCACCAATGGAGAGAACTGTATTTTTACCAAAAGGGGTGATCACTTCTGCTGCCAATGCTAAAAGATGTCTCTTGTCTCTGCTCAAAGGTGATAACTGCCAAAATTCGAAGATGCCCGCCCCTTGTTTCCTCGCCAACTAGAGTATTTATAAGTTCGACAACATGTCGAGAAGGCATGGCCTTGATGACACGTGTCTCGAACCTTCAAAATACCATTGACTTGACCAATTTTATGTTGAAACTGGCTATGTTGCATCACATTTCCAGGAGAAGGGGCAACGTACGCTGTCAACCACTTTTGCCAAAGTTGCCTCGTGATTACGCACAATATGCTCATCAGCATATTGTGCGTGTAGATAACAGGTGCGTGTCTGGCATTTTCCTAACTGGTCTTAGGCTGCATTACGCTCGTTTGCGCTGCGTCGTGTGGCAGAGCGTAATAAAACATGAAAATAGTTGATTCAAGCTGTTTTATGCTCATTTACGCCACAAAGCGTAATAGAGTGTAAAATGGTCAACTTTACAATAAATTTACGCTTGTCTATGCTACGTAGCGTAACGAGCGTAAAGCGACCAATCTGCAAAAAGAAAGAAGTGGATCTGCCATGCTTCCTTGGACTCTGACTTTGACTTTCTTGAAGCTCATTACACTGCTCTATGTAATCGGAGCATAAACTCAGCCTAGGACAAAAGAATTAGTAGAATATATGACAAGTCACATATCACACTGCTTAGGCCTTAAACTTCATCAAATCCGTCGAAATAAGTTATCTTCTGAAATCAGGCTATGTTAAGCAGAGTTACATCAAGCGACATTACGCTACGTTGCATAATGCAGCGTAAAAGGAGAAAACAAAGTAAAGTTGAAATTTGTAAGAAACTTTGAGACTTGATGCTGCGTGCCTCTTTGCCTTGTTCTGTCTTCCAGAATTTTATCACGAACTTTCGCCTGAATCGTGAATCTTCGCCTTAGGCCGATTTGTAATTTCCACGGAGTTTCAACCAATTCATTAAAAGTTTCATTAAGGAAGGAACTTGATACTTCCAAAACAAGGGAACACCATAGAGTTTTATGGATGGGTGAATGATGTGGAATCATTTCCTGTAATCATGAGAAGAACCATGTATTAGTTATCAACACCAAAATTCAAAGATAGAATCTACACATTAATAATCAAATAACATTATGGTATAAACTACCATCAGCAGAAAACTACAATTGCACTTAGTCCTACTTGGTAATAAAGAAAAACATTAGAAAAACATAATAGAATACAAATTAAATAAAGTAAAATATAAAAAAATTTGTAAAATATTGAAGAAAGATAAAATGTACTAAAGATGATGTCAAACAAAAATGATGAAAAACAAGAAAAAATAAAAAATTAAGGAGCCACTTTGTATGATTTAGCATGGATGGTCATCTTCCTCACAACTAAGTTGGAAGGAGGAGATCCAAAAAATTGAGTGTGCTTGTCCATCTACTAAGGTGTTTTAGTCACTAAATCTCTTAGGCTCATGGAAAGGTTTAATTTGTTGCATGTTGACTAGTAGTTTATTATTTGGGCTTTCAGGTTTGTATATCAACATGACCCTAGAAGGAAAGGTTTCATAGATGATGTAAGGCCCTTCCCACAACATTTGGAACGTAGTTTTTTGTGGCACATGTGTGTGGTTCCAATAAAGGACCTTGTCTCCTAGTTGAAATTTTACCTTTGTTATTTTGAGGTCATGATGTTACTTGTTGAATGTCTTGTGCACTTCATTCAAGGATATGGCTAGCAATTGATTCTCGTCTAGCACATTGAGATTTATCAATCTTTCTTTTTGTGCTAGGCTAAGGTTAAGGTTAAGGTCACAAGCCATTGAAAGTGTAAAAAGCTTGGACTAAATAGGAAGAGTTCGTAGTTTTTTGTACACAAGCTCATAGGGAGAATAGCCTATAGAGAGTTTCCAAGTTGAGTGGTAGGTCCAAAGGGCATCATTAAGTTTAGTGCTCTAATCTCTCCTATATTTTCTAACTATTCTTATTAAGATCTTAGTAATCTTCTTATTCATAACCTCTGCTTGACCATTGTCTTGGGGATGGTATGACATTGTTAATTTATGTTCCACTCACAAGTTTTGCATGAGTTTTCAAAAGGTGGTGCCTATAAAATGAGCACCATTATTAGAAATTAGTGCATGTGGCATCCCAAACTTATTTACAACATTTTGTTGTACAAACCAAGTAGCTGTAGAGGATGTATTGTCGGTGACGACTACTACTTCTACCCATTTCATACAATAGTTAATAATGACTATGATGTATGCCTTTCCATTTAACATAGATGTGATGGAACCCATGAAGTTAATGCCCCAAATGTTAAAGGGTTTCAGTGGTTGGATCCACTGCTAAGGTCCCTCCATACGAGTGGTCATCCCACCATTACCTTAGTAGCATTCACAAGAGTGAACAAATTAGTGAGCATCCTTGACAAGTGTTGGCCAATAATACCTTGTCATTAGGATCTTAATGGTCATGTATTTGTTAGTATAGTGGTCCTCACCAGAACCCTCGTGAGCATGTTGGAGAATGCACAATTGGTTAGCATCAAGAACATACCAACAAACTAGGCCATCAGCACACACCTTGTAAAGGTATCTATTGATCTCCATGAAGCATTTTACTTGGTGAAGAAACTATTATTTCTTCCTATGGTCAAACTCTTATGGCATCTCCTAAGTGAGAAGGTAGATGAGAATGCCATCATACCAATTACGCTCATTAGGCATTTGCTTAGTTATAATACCAGCAAAGAGGAGTTCATCAGGAAATTGATTAGAAAGTGGACTCTCCTCTTCTTTGTTGTTCCATATCAATTGAGACAAATGGTTAATGACCATGTTCGTAGTTCCCTTTTGATCTACCATTATGAGATCAAATTCTTGTAAGGTCACTAGTCTCCGTATGACACGAGGGCTCACTGTTGATTTGTTCACAAGTGATGAGTGGCGAGGTACCCCTACGCTCAACCATACAAATTCAAACCTTTTCATGCATGATCTGGTCGAATTCCAAGGACTAAGCGCTTATGCACCCTTGTGGAATAAGAATGGGTTGGTTGATCATTGTCATCCCAAACTTACTTGTATGTCATGATTGTATGGTTAAGTAAGCTTGAGGTATATGATTTTAATATCTTTTATTTTTTTATGTCCTATGCTAATAAGGGAGAAGAGAGATAACTAAGTGACTAATTTATCTTAACTACTCATTAACTAAGTTCTAACTAATCCTCACACCAGCATCCGTTCTCACTTACCATACACATCTTGAACCAGTGCAACACTACTGGGATTACCAAACGCTAATCGTTACTGGGTTACCAAGTGTTACATGCATGCTTGAAGTGATTGTACTGAGTGTATTTACTTAGGAGAGTTGTAGGGTGAGAGAGAGAGCATTAATTAACTAATAAAGCATTTAATAATAGTAATTAACATTAACTAATCTATTCTGGATGCTGCAAGGTTTATCATAAAGTTCGTCTTTATTGCCGTACACAAAATGTGCTTAGGTACACAATGCTCGAATAAAGATCCGTTCACTCTATGACTTCTATTGCAGGCACACAAAAATAATTCTAACTTTGGGAGGAAGAAAAGGCAAGAGGTTTGCTAAGGGACTAACTATCTAATTACAAAACCAAGTGTGCTCACCTCTTATTTATAGGCAAGGAGGCAACTCTCGATATTGGGTATTTGACATCGCATAGTGAGCTCTGATATCGTGGATCCAATATTGTAGCGCCGATATCACGGTTCATCAATAAGGAACCAGATTTCATTATGATCCATGTGCATGAACACCTTGTACCCAAGCACATAGTGCCTAAATTGCTCCAAGGCATACACCACTACAATCAGTTCTTTCTCTTTTGTGGTGTTATTTAGTTGTGCACCCACAATGCATTAGCTTGCACAGTGAATATAGGAAGGAAATTTTTAATTGTTAAACTATGTGATCATGACTTCCAAACCATAATTGGAAGCATCTATCATAATATGAAATGTTTTGGACCAATCAAGTGCTTGTAGAATTGGAGTTTCTATGAGCTTCTGCTTGAGTTGCTAGAATGCATTCTTACATTCCTTGATCGAAAAAAATGAAGCATCCTTCTTTTTAAGTTACACCAATGGTTTGAAAACCTTAGAGGAATTCTTTATGAAGCACCAGTAGTAGCCAGTGTGACCAAGGAATGATACAACATCTTTGATAGTTTCTAGTTGGTAGGTAATTCCTTGGACGATCCTTATTTTTTCAGCATTCACCTCAATCCCTACTTGTGATATTTTGTGTCCCAAAACAATGCCTTCATGGACCATTAGATAACTTTTCTACCAATTGAGCTAAGGATTTTTCTCTACACACCTTCTCAAAACTTACTTAAGATGGTCTAGAGCTTGCTCAAATGTAGCCCCATAGGTGGAGAAGTCATCCATGAAGACCTCCATCCCATTATCGATCTACTTTTGAAAGATGCTTAGGATAAGGTGTTGTAGGGTTGTAGGGCCATTGCATAGATCAAATGAAATCTTTCTCTATATGAAAGTCCTCCAGGAACTCGTGAATGTTGTTTTGGCCTAATCCTTTGGTGTGATCTAGATTTAGTTATAATCACTATAACAATCCAAAAAGTTGTAATAGCAATGCCTAGAGATGATGTCCAACACGTGCTCCAAAAATGGCAATGAAAAATGATCTTTCTATGTCACCATGTTTCACAACCTAAAGTCAATACAAATCCTCTACTTGCCACCTTTCTTTGGCACTATCACAAGTGGGCTAACCCACTCGCTATCCGTAATGGGATAGATGAACCCTTTCTTGAGGAGTTTTTCAATCTCCTCTTTGATGATTTGCTTCAATTTGGGATTCAATCGTTGCTACAACTACCTCTTTGGCTTCATGAAGTCATTTGTATAGATGTGGTGCTAGCATATTCATGGATTAATTCTAGTTAGTTCATGATATGACTAGGCAAAGGTTATTGGCCATTTTTTGACCACCTTTAATAGCTTCTCTATTTATTTAGGAGCAAGATTGGCATTAATTATAAATGGCTTTTGATTTATTAGGAAAGCATATTCCATTCCAATTAGTAGAGTTTTCAACTCAAGGGGCTCCTACCTAAAGCTCTTAGGGATTTCCAACACTCCCCAGTTAGTATCATTAGGTTCATCATTGAAGAGTTGGTGATGAACTTGCTCTAGTTCATCCATGCCTTCAACATAGGCACTCGTTAGGCTCTTAGTTGGCTCCATGCATATTTTTGAACTAATTTTAGGATCAACTATCAACCATTGGGTGTCCTCTTGCTTTGTGGTTGATATGTACAGGAACCTTTGAATTTTTGTCATATTTGCATACTATCTCCATGCTATGATAATTTACTTTTTACAAACCATAACTTCTACACATAGTTGCACCCTGTGTCATTGTACGTGATGCATGAAACTTACTTCATCTCTATCCTTCCAAAATCATTTTCCTTGAAATTCTTTAAGGAAAGGTCTCTGATGCCTAGCTACACATCAATGGTGCTTAGCTAAGCCCTTCTCATGATCATTAGGAGGTCCCCCTTGTAGTTATCAACTTGGATTACTAGGAAGTTAGCATGATAGGATCACCCACAGATAGTGGTTGTAATGTCCTCCACTAATCCAAATGGAACAACAATGGACTGATTTGCCAACTTAAGATGAATGTTGCTCTTCTTGAGAGGAGGTAGGTTTCAGGCTTTGTACATCTCATGAAAAATCAAATCCATCCTAGAACCTGAGTCTAGAAAAGCTTTACATGGCTTATTCCTAATGATTTGAAAATAGATTAGGGGACTCCTAGGATCAATTCTTTTCTTAGGAAGGTGGCCAACCTTAATCCAATTAGAGACTGCATGGGATAACATAATAATGTAGATCTTTGGAGGCATTTGATTTGAAGGGGTCTCAAAAGATTGTGTAGAGGATGGGGGAGAAGCAGGGCCATCAGTTGTTGTGTTTATGAGGGCTTTGTAGGATTTTTGGTTCAGAAGAAGGGTCTTTTTTGGGGTTTATTTTCTAAACCACTTAGCTAAGAAGCCAATTGTAAGTTAACATCCCTAGTGGCATTGCATCATTGTGATGGGCTTGGAATTTCATCCTACATTAATGGAGTAGGTGGTAATTGAGTTGAGAGTTGAGGGACATATGTAGAAGGATGAGGAGGGTCATGAGGAAATGGGGATTTCCCTCTTAGAGATTAGACTTTGTAGTATTGAGGAGGGTAGTAGTGATGTTGGAATGAAGTGTGATTGGAATAGTCATGCAGAGAAATGGGTTGTTGAACATAGTACCCATATCGCTTAGGCTACTAGTAAGGGTACTATTGCCTTGGTGATGGCATTCCCCAAAACTATGGATGCTACCATTGATGGTATAACTCATAAGATTGTGGTGAAGCTCCACTCAGATAGTAGGCTTGCTGTTGGTGGAACTACCTAGGGTTGCCTTGAGGATAAGGTAACCTTTTGGATGCTTGCCTTCTTGCTAATCTAGGATTTAGAGCATACACCCTAGACTCCTACAAGTATGACATAATGAGATAACATCCCTTAGGATGTTCATAGTGGTAGATGTCACATCCACCATTATCATCTAATATGGATTCCACAACCTCCTTTACTGCAGTAGCCTTACCCTTATCCCTTTGGTGAGCACGTTCAACTTCCTTTCTTCTCCTGCGATCACGATCACTACTTTGCTCCATGGATTCCTCTGCTATTTTCAAAGTAGTTTGGAACTTCTCATCCAAAGAGTCCCACATTTTTTCTACCTTAGTTGAAATTTTGAAAATAAAATTTTGAATAGGTAAGGTATTTCGTTGTACTGCTTCATTAAGTGGTGCCCCATCCTCATTGTCACAAAACTAGACTTCCCATTTGTGGATGGAAGGGTCCCGATCATATTCTTCTATACTTTCCCTTTTTCTCAACTCTTCCTCTTCTTTGACAACTGATAAGTGGCGAGGTACCCCTACACTCAACCATACAAAATGAGTGTAGCACGCACGATTCGGTCGAACTCCACAAACTAAATGCCTACACGCCCCATGGAACACTTGGGGTTAATCATTCGTTGTCTTCCCAGACTTACTTGTAGTTGTCACGGTGTATGGTTAAGTAAGTCCAAGGTATATGATTTTTATGATCTTTTATGTGTTTTTCTCAAATGCTATCGAGGTGAAGGTTTGAGAAACTAGCTAACTCTAACTAAGGACTAAGTCTAAATTAACTAGCATCAGCATCC
>MNCI01003573.1:9638-20679 GCA_015680685.1 Gnetum montanum | reverse complement strand
CACTTTTTCTTACCTTTGTTACTACTTTGTTCTACCTTAGACTCTTCTACAATTTTTAAGATAGTTTCAATTTTAGAGTCTAAGGAACTCCATACGTCATCTACCTTAGCTGCTATTTCTATTGTTAATTTTTGGATCAGCAAGGTTTTCCAGTTCACCAACTCTTCGATTGGTGACTCATCCTCTTCATCATAAAACTTCACTCCCTTCTTTCGAAGGTAGGTATCACGGTTGTACTCTTCCACACTTTCCCTTTTACGTAGCTCACCTTCTTCTTTTGCTACTTATTCCAACAAGCTATGTACTTCATGGGCTCTAAGTTGTGAGAGTCTCCCTTCGGTGTAAGTTCCAAGGGTTCTTCTAGTTTCATGCCTTAGCCCATCCACGATGTGGCAAAGTTGATCCCTCTGAGCGTACCCATGGCCTGGGCAACAATGTAACAATGTGTAGTAGTGGGCCATGGCAACATCCAAGGGTTCATGATGACCTTGTTTCCATCCTTGGATATGCTTATGCAAATTGAACACTCTGGAGTACGTCTGATACTTTTTGTTGAACAATTCTAGCATCGTACTCCACCTCCTGATGGTTTCTGGTTCTAAGGACCTATACTAGCTCTCTACTTCTTTGGTGAGTGTCCTTGGGAACAACTTAAGTTTTTGCCACTCATTTTCTATATTCTGCAAGGCACAGGCATCGTGGAATGCCTGTAAATGATTTTGCGGATCAACATTATATCCTCCTTCAAATCATGGGATATTGTTCATGTCTAATCGTTTGATCCGACTATCTTTTAAATGCCTTGTGGGAATCCTAATTGCCTCTGTGATGTCAAGCATACTTTGGGTTGTGAGTAGGGGCTCTTCATGATCATCTCTTTCATGATGGCTGTGATGTCTACGTTGTTCCCTACTCTCCCTACGTCCTTGACCTTGTCCTCTTTCTCGACTTTCCCGTTGAGGTCTTTCGTCCTTCTTACTTTTATCCTCACCTTTATGTTTATGGTGGCTATGCCCAGATGTGGAAGGAGAGGGTGAGTGATGTGATGAAGGAGAAGAAGAAGGGGAACCATCACCATGACTATGTTTCTTGCCTTCTCTTCGGCTACTATGGCCTCAATCGTGGTGATGATCTAAGTGCCCATCCTTAGCATAAGTGGTTGTTCCCTCTATAAAAAATTGGCATTCATGGGCATCAGAACCAGGGATATGTATCATTGATCATAGGTTCTGATACCCAACCTCCTCATCATCGTTAGGAGGGGGAACATCATTTGTTAAAGAATTCCTCATCTCCTATTTCGCTAAGGATGTGCGGGATCTTGCCCTTCAATAGTGCATATTGACTCTCCTGCCTTAAGTCCCTCATATGTTGGGCATCTATTGGATAATAATACCTCATGTCAAAATCTTCCGCAACGTATTTAGCAAATAGTTCTTGCATGCTAATCTTTGCCAAGGCATGGAAAAGCATGCGAGAGATTGATCGGTTTGGGGGTAACACAATGTTACCTTACAAATCTCTCCATCGCAGCTATTCGTCTTGATGGAGAATAAAAGTAAAATTAGGAATATACTCCTTGGGATGAGTATATGTCATCTTATATTGTTTAGGACTTGGTTGATTTTGGTTATGTGTTTTATGTTGTCGATTGTCTCGTGTATGGTCCTTAGGTGGTGAGTTGCTCTTATGAGAAGAAGGCATTTTTATTGATGTGCTAATTCACCATTATATAGTTTTTGTCTTGATTAACCCGAAGGTTTGTTAAGGCTCAGAACGATGTGAGTGATATCCCTTATGTTCTATATGGCGCACAAACACTTAGTCCCTGACAATGGTGCCAATGATGAGTGGTGAGGTACCCCTACACTCAACCATACAAAATGAGCGTAGCACGCGTGATCCAATCAAACTCTATAGACTAAATGCCTAAATGCCCCATGGAACACTTGGGGTTAATCGTTCGTTGTCTTCCCAGACTTACTTGTTGTTGTCACAGTGTATGGTTAAGTAAGTTCGAGGTATATGATTTTTATGGTCTTTTATGTGTTTTTCTCCTATGCTATCGAGGTGAAGGGTTGAGAAACTAGCTAACTCTAACTAAGGACTAAGTCTAAATTAACTAGCGTCAGCATCCGTTCCCACTTACCGTACACACCCTAAACTATTCAACTATGGCTACCAAACGCTAATCGTTACTGGGATCACCACACGTAACGCACGTGCTCGAAGTGGTAGTATTGAGGCACTTAACTAGCCTAAACGTAATGAGTAGCTGATTCCTTGACTAGTTGTACACATTCGTAAATGCTCATAATCAAGTCATACTCATTCCGCATTCTAGGAGTTGAGGGTGAGAGAGACTAATCGCGATGAGCAGCCGATTCTTTGATTAGCTATACACATTCGTCAATGCTCGTAATAAAGTCATACTCATGCCGCGCTAATGCAGGTAATAAATAACATGTAATAAATAACAAGTAATAAAATCCTATTCCATGCACTGCAAGGTTTATCCACAAAGCTCGTCTTTATTGTTGTACACAACTTGCATTTAGGTACAAAGCTACTCGAATAAAGATCCGTTCACTTGGGGACTCCTACTGCGGGCACATGGAAAATATTCTATCTCTGTAGTGATCAAACTACCAGAGTTTCCCTACTTTAAGTCTAGGATCGGAAATAAGGGGAGTGCTGCCTCTTATTTATGGATTTGGTGACGGACCGCGATATTGTAGGGGACGATGCGATATCACAGGGGACAACGTGATATCGTGTACGTGATATCGCGGCTTGTGCATATCGCATCTCATCAACAACGTACTCTATTAGCCTTTAAATTTGATGGACCCTTAATTTCAAAAGTCTCCCTTGGACATAGACCCTAAGAGTTTTCCTCTTTTTTGTGTGGAGCCCATCTATGATATGACTAGGCTGCTCCCATTGAGAATAACCATGGCTAGGGCATCGATGCAAGAGAGAATAGTAGCTGTCCATGGTTGCATCCAAGGTTTCATGTATTCCTTATTTCCAACCTTGGATCTGCTTCCTTAGGTTGGTCACTCAGGAGTATGTTTGATACTTTTCATTGAAGAACTTAAGCATCATACTCCATCAATGAATTGATTTTGGCTCCAAAGGCCAGTACCAACTTTTAGGTTCTTTGATTAGTGTCCTTGGGAATAGCTTTAACTTTTACCATTTGTTATTGATGTTTTGTAAGGCATAGGCATCATGAAAGGCTTAAAGATGATTTTGTGGATCTAAGTTGTATTCCCCCCTTAAACTTGGGAATATTGTTCATATCCAATCATTTAATTCTGCTATCTTTCACATGCCTTGTTGGGATTCTCATGGCCTCTACAATGTTTAACATGTTCTTTGTTGCAAGCAAAGGCTCATCATGGTCATAGCCTTTGTGATGGCCATGATGCCCTATACTACCCCTCCTTTCATGGTGTTAGGCCTCCCTTGATTGCCCACACCCCTGATTTCTACTAGTCTGATGAACCATATGATCATCTTTATCTCACCAGTCACCTCCATCATGGTCATGTCCTCTACAGCTTTAGTTAGAGCTAGAGGAGAAAGAAGAGGATATTGAAGGTGAAGAAGAGGAAGGAGAGCTAGCACTAGCATGGTGCCTGCTACCCCCTCTTCTTTAGTCATAGCCATGATCATCATGTCTATCCACATTCTTGCCTTGACTCCCACCTTTGGAGTCCCCATGATCATGGGACCCGTTCTTGTTTGAACCAGAATTATTTATAGTAGATTGTAAATTCTAGTTTAGGCCCTCTTCATCAAGCCAAGGGAAGGAAAAGTAAATGAATTAAGAACCCCAAGAAAAGGGATCCTATTCTTCTTTTTGGCCAAGTAAGAAGAAGGGGTTATTGAACCATTTCCCCTTTGATGCTTCGTGATGCCTCTCCTATTGCCAATCTCTTTTGTGTTGTGCCTTAGTGGGATGATAGTTATAATAGTTATGGTCTTGCACAACATATTCAACATTGAGCCTCTAGTTGCCGAACCTCTTAAAAGTTTGGATTAGCATTTCTAGAACTGATCGATTAGGTGGTAACACAATGTTGCCCTCCATGTTAACACCATAGCTATTCATCTTGATGCAGGATGAAGGTGAAGTTTAGCACATACTCATCGAGATGAGTATATACTACTCTACATTGTTGGGGAACTGGCTAACTTGACCCCCCATGTCTTTGTTGATTGGATGTATGATCGAATGATGATAGAGAATTAGTCCTATGAGAAGAAGTCATTTTAGATTGAAAAGAAAAAAGTATGCTTGCTAGTATTATTATTATTCTTAATGATTGCAACTTTAAAGTTTGTTACAACATCTTTAAGTAATTTTGCTAAGTTCTAGATAGCACATGTAGCTAAATAAAGTCCTTGGCAATAGTGCCAATGATGAGCAACGATCAATCCCTACATCCAACCATATGAATCACTAACATTCACTAAGCAATCTAGTTGAATTTTGTAGATTTTAGTTCTCCAAGTACACTAGGTATAGGAAGTGAATATTAAGGATGTGATCATTGTCTTTATTGGCATTCACACTAAGGTGCTCAAGTACATTAGTGCTTGAATAAAGATCCATACACTTTCCAACTTCTACTGTAGGCACTTAGAAGATATTCTAGCTCTGGAGAAAAAAACTTGCAAGAGCTTCACTAACAACTAAGGAATGGAAGTGTTTGGATTGTGCACCCAAGTGCTATGATTATAGGTAGGTACACATCTTGTGATATCAAATATTTGATAACGTAGCATGTGCTACAATATCAAGGCTCTGATATCACAACTAGTGAAGAATATGATTTATTAGAGATTATCTCTTTTATGTTTTCCAAGAAGTCATTAAAAAAGTTTCTCTTGATAAAAATATTAATAAAGGTATGATTCATCTTCTTCCTAAGAGTGGAGATATTTAATATATTGGTAATTAGAAGCTTATTACTCTTCTTAACAATACTTATAAAATTTTAGCTAAATGCATGGCTTCTTGAATTCAAAAGATTATTGGATATATCATTAGACCTAATTGGATTGGTTTGGTTAAAGCTAAGTGTATCTTAAATAATGTTATTGTAACTTGGGAAAGAATGTAGTGGGCTTCTAATACTAGCCAAGACATTTTATTTATTAAGTTAGATTATGCCAAAGCTTATGATAGGATTGAATGGAATTTCATTATTTCTTATCTCTATAAACTAGAATTTTGTGATTATTTAATTTAAATTATTCATACATTGGTCACTGATGCTAATGGTTAAGTTGATACTAATTTTGGATTAATTTCCTTCTCTTCTCTTCAACAGTTAGTTTGTCATAATTGTCCTCTAACTTCCTATGATTTTATTATTACTATAGATTTTTTTTTCACATAATCTACATTATGATTTACAAAGGAATTTTATTAAGAGAATTTCAATTGATGATCAAGGTACAAAATTTATTAACATGCATTTTGTAGATGAGTCTTTGTTTGTGATCAACAATTCTTTGTGATATATCAATACCCTTATAGCTAGAGTTGAGGATTACTACATGTTATCTAGCTCTTAGATTAATTAACAAAAACATGTTGTCTATTGTAATGGTAAGATTGATGAGTGGATTGCTCTCAAGCCTTGAAATCCTCAAAAAAATCTTATCTTCAAAATTTTAGAAATAATTTTTTCTTTTGAGCCTAATCTTATTATTGAGAGATTATGTGATTAATAAAATTGAAAAATCTCAATAAATGGAAAGAAAAAAAAATCTTACCCTTGGAATATTTTAGTTACTAAGAAAATATTTCAATCAATTCATGTTTATTAATCCAATTGTTGGGCTTCTTATAAAACTTCTTATGATATAATTAATCATATTATCCATTGATTTTGTTTTTCTGCTGATGAGTGGTGAAATACCCCTACGCTCAACCATATGAATACGAGTGTTTCACACATGATTTAGTCGAATTTTAAGGACTAAGTGCTTATGCGCCCTTGTGGAACAAGGATGGGTTGGTTGATCATTGTCTTCCCAAACTTACTTGTATGTCATGATTGTATGGTTAAGTAAGCTTGAGATACATGATTTTTATATCTTTTATGTTTTTTATGTCCTACGCTAATAGGGAAGGAGAGAGATAACTAAGTGACTAATTTATCTTAACTACTCATTAACTAAGTTCTAACTAACCCTAACACTAGCATTCGTTCTTACTTGCCATACACATCCTAAACTAGTGTAACACTACTGGGATTACCAAACGCTAATCGTTACTAGGTTACCAAGTGTTACATGCATGCTCGAAGTGATCGTACTGAGTGCATTTACTTAGGAGAGTNAGGAGATTTTTAAAAAGAGAGAGAGAGAGAGAGAGAGAGAGAGAGAATATTAATTAACTAAGAAAGCATTTAATAATAGTAATTAACATTAACTAATCTATTTTGGATGCTGCAAAGTTAATCATAAAGTTCGTCTTTATTGCCATCCACAAGGTGTGCTCAGGTACACAATGCTCAAATAAAGATCTGTTCACTTGATGACTCCTACTACAGGCATGCAGAAATAATTCTAACTCTAGGAGGGAGAAAAGGCAAGAGTTTGGCTAAGGGACTATCTAATGCAAAACCAAGTGTGCCCATCTCTTATTTATAGGTAAGGAGGTAGGTCTTGATATCGAGTATTTGACATCGCATGGTAGACTCTGATATCGCAGTTGCGATATTGTGACCCTAATATCACAGTTCATCATACCCCCATGACTAAATGAAAACTCATCCTCGAGTTCCTTACAAAATATTGGGAAGGTATGGGATTACTGACTAATTGATAACTAACGGTGGAATGGGATGATAGACTTGACGTGCCCAGTGAATAGATTAACAAGCATATTACAACATTAGTGTTCATGACCATTGTGGTGAACACTCAGACATAAATGATATCCAAGCCTTTATTTGATAGCTTGAAGAGAAAGAGAGAGAAAGAAGATGAAGCGTGTTGCCGCCAATGCTAAGATTGCACCTTCCATTTTTTATCCATAGCCACACCACCAAACTTTCCCCTTTCATAACTGCTCTAGTTTCGGTCCATCCTACGTGCTTCCTCCAAGACCAGTCTATTGTTTGTATGATCGCCATATGCACACACAACATAGTTACAAGTGAGCAAGGATAGATAATCCACAATGCAGTTGATACCTTGTCTTAATATGAAGTGCATTGAATGAGTTGTGGTTATGGTAGAAACTAGTTTAGAGATTTATCATTGGTGAGTACCCAAGGTGTAGGGGTTAGGTGAATAGTAGAAAATTGAAAAATTTGTGCCAGGGCCCCCATGACTGAGAGTGAACCTCTGGTAGCTATAAGATGGAAAAATATGAGGATCAAGAAAGATGGGAAAAGTAACAATGGAAACACCAATAAAATGGATGCCATGGATGGGGATGAAAAAAGAAATGATTGATTGCAAGAAATGTTTAAGGAAAAGAACTTAATAATTTCATCAAAAAATAATGCTAGTGGGTCCTCCCCAAAGCAGGCTCATGCCCTTCATGCCTTGACAAACCCATAAACAAAAGAGTCCGTAGGATCTAGGAATGTCATTTGGAAGCAAGAGCTAAATACTTACCCATAAGAATTTACCAAAGAAAAATAATGCATCAACCTAGAAGTGGACTAATGATAAAATAGGCAATGAGGTGGAAAATAGAAGGAAAGATGGAGAGGAGAGAATGGAATGGAATCCCAAGAACAAGGTTGTGTAAAGTACCTTGTGTATTTTATGGTTAATGTAACTGAGTAAAACTCATCCCAAATCTAAACTCAAAATAACCATATTTAGTGACCTCGCATCAATACACTTGGCCAATCCATCCTCTTGACAAGAATGCCTCCACAAAGAGTGACCACCATCCCAAAGAAAATGAGATTGAGAAGTAGGAAGTGAGAAAGGGCCTTAGTTAGAGGGAACCTTCAGGCATGGGTAACATGTCTTTCTAGTGCCATAACTAGTGCTTGTAGCCCATATTGCTTTATTATGTCTAAGGGGTGTGCTTTGAATTCTCACTTTTTTTTTGCATGAGAACCACACCATGCAAAGACTTATTTTTATTCACTCAGCTTCCTGATATTTAAACAATGTCAGAATGGCAGAAAACCCAAGAAAAAACATCCAAGCACCTAAGAGAATGGCCAGCACAAATGCATCAAATCCCCTTGAAGTCACACCCTTTTCATCCTTTGAGTCTTTCCTTGGTTTGAAAAATACCTAGCCACCAATTCATTAACAAGTTTACTTAGAAAAAGGGAATTGTATAGTTCCAAGTCAAAGGAGATCATGGATGAGTGGACGATGTAGACTCATTACCTATTTTACCAAAAGAACCATACCTTAATATCAATATCATAATTCAAAGGTAAAAACCAAACATTAGCAATCAATATGATATAATTCAATCCACCATCATGAGCACTTATTGGATGATGAATAAAGGTGAATTAAGAAAACAAAGAAATAGTAAAAATATGAACGATGGTGTAAAACAAAAATAAGAAAATTTGGAAAAATGTGTAAAACAAAAATTCAAAAACAACTGAGGGCCTAGAATGGTTGGCATAGGTGGCTATCTCCCCCATGACTAAGTTGGAAGGAGGAGATCTGAAATAGCGAGCAAGGTTGTCCAAAAATAGAGGTAGGATGTATATTGGCTATCCTAAGCTCATGGAAAGGTTTGGTTTGTTGCACATTGATCAACAGCTTCTTGTTTGGGCTCTCAAGTTTGTATATTGTCATGGCCCTTGAAGGAAAAATTGTATAAATAATATAAGGTCCTTCCCACAGTGTTTGAAATTTAGTATGTTGTGGCACATGTGTGGGATTCTAGGAGAGAAAATTATCTCCCGATTGATATTTAACTTTCCTAATTCTTAGGTCATGACGTTGTTTATTGAATACCTTATGCAATTCATTAGATGATAGGGCAGCTAGTTGATTTTCATCTAGCAAGTTAAGGGTTACCAACCATTGTTTCTATGCTAGATCAAGGTCAAGGTTGAGGTCACATGTCATGGATAGTGTATAGAGCTAAGTTTGAATGGGAAGTGTTGGTAATTTACCATACACTAACTCATAGGGAGAGTAGCTTGTAGGGAGTTTCCATGTGGAGTGGTATGCCCAAAGAGCATCATTCAGTTTAGTGCTCCAATCTCACCTAAACTTGCTAATAGTTCTCGTCAATATTTTCATAATCTCCTAGTTGGTGACTTCGGCTTGACCGTTCACTTGGGGGTGGTATGATGTTGTCAGTTTGTGTTCAACCCCTAAGCGTTGCATTAATTTCTAAAAAGTTGGCACTTGTGAAGTGTGTACCATTATCTGAAATAAGTGCACTCAGCATACCAAACTTGTTTATGATTTGTTGTTGAAAAAATTGTGTAGCTATAGATGATGTACAATCCTTAACAGTAGCTGCTTCAGCCCATTTTGTTAGGTAATCAATAGCAAAAACAATATAAGCTTTTCCATTGGACATTGGTGTAATTGTCCCCATAAAATCAATTCCCCAAATATCGAAGGGTTCTAACAGTTGAATCCATTGTTGCAGATCCTCCATTCTAGCAGTCATTCCCCCATCACATTGACAATGCTCACAAGATTGGAAGAATTGATGGGCATCTCAAAACAATGTAGGCCAATAATATCCTGCAAGTAAGATCTTAATGGCCATTTTTCTCCTAACGTAATGGCCCCCACAAGGATACTCATGAGCATCTTGGAGAACTTGTAGTTGATCTATATTGGGAACACACCATCAAACCAAGCCATCGGGACATACTTTGTAAAGTTTTCCATTGATCTTCATAAAGTACTTAGCTCGGTGAAGAAACTGTNCATTGTATGATACGAGGGCTTACCATTGGCTTATTCATGAGTAACCTTATTGCACTATGATCTATATGTATATATACTTTATATCCCAATACATAGTGTCTAAACTTTTCTAGTACAAACACTACAGCCATTAATTCCTTCTTTGTGGTAGTGTAGTTAAGTTGTGCACTAGTGATACTTCTAATTGCACAGTAGATGTGATAAAGACACTTTTGGTCATTTAATTGTGTAAGTACAGCTCCTAAGGCATAGTTGGACACATTAGTCATGATATGGAATGGTTTGGACCAGTCAGGAGCTTACAGAATGGGTGTTTTTGCTAGCTTCTATTTTAAAGTTTGAAAAGCTAGTTTGCATTCCCTAGTCCATTCGAAAGGTACACCCTTTTTCATTAATTCCACCAATGGTTTGGCAACCTTTGAAAATTTCTTAGTAAATCTCATATAGTAGCCAGTGTGTCCAAGGAATGACCAAATGTCTTTGATAGTTTCTGGTTGATGAGTAATTCCTTGTATAACTTTGATTTTCTCAAGGTCTACCTCTATCCCTATGTTTGAGATTTTGTGTCCTAGTACTACGCCTTCTTGGACCATCAAATGGCTTTTCTACCAGTTGAGCCTCAAATTGGTTTCTACACATCTTTTTAATACTTGCTCCAGCCGGTCCAAGGCTTGATCAAAGTTTTCTCTATAAGTGGAGAATTCATCCACAAAGATCTCCACACCATTTCCTATCCGTTGTTGGAATATGCTTAGAACTAATTTTTGAAACATTGCAGGGGTATTGCATAAGCCAAACGACATATGTTTGTATGAAAATGTTCCCCAAAGGTTGGTGAACGTAGTCTTGGGTTGGTCTTCTAAGGCTATTTATATTTGGTTATATATGCTATATCCATTCAGAAAACTATAATAGCGATGCCCTGCAATGGTGTCTAAGACTTGGTTGACAAATGATAATGGAAAGTGATCTTTGAATGTTGCCATATTTAGTAGCCTAAAATCTATGCACACCCTCCATTTACCTCCCTTTTAGGCACAATAACTAAGGGGCTAATCCATTCGCTATCAGCAATGTGGTATATGAACCCAGCTTTGAGAAGTTGTTCGATTTCTTCCTTAACTACTTG
>MNCI01003569.1:11163-24748 GCA_015680685.1 Gnetum montanum | reverse complement strand
GAGGGGCCATCTCGTTGTGGCACTCTTATGAAGAAAGGGTGCTTAACAGTTTTTGTTGCTACATCATGCTAGTTTAATGTCTTAGTGGATGAGTCGTGCCAATTTAATGTCTCAGCGGACGAATGTTGTGGAGCCTTGACCACAAAGGCTGTTGTGGGTGCTTGGGGTGGCACCTTGATAACAAAGGGAGGCCTCTTATTTGTGGAGGCTAGGGGAATCCTTGCCTTGCTAGGAGGCACATGGATGATAAAAGATTTTTGCACAGGTTTGGGCTTGCCACCTATGCTAATTGAGTTTATGACATAGGAGACATCGTCTGCGCTGGATTGACTTGTCGTGTCAATCACTAGTTAGCCTTGTTTTATCATTCCCTGTAGGTCATCTTACAAGGCATGATAGTTGTCTATACTGTTACCAACCATTTGTTGGTAATGATAGTATTGGTTCAATTTAAAATGTTGTGGGACCAGGGGCTCATTTGGTATTGCTAAGGTGGGGTTCCTTAGTAGCTTGCAGTACCTATCATGTCTTTGGTGGGTAATCTCTGACACATGTCTGTGTTGGATTTTCCCAACTTTCAAGAGTTGCTCCAATAGTTGAGAGGGTTGCATCAGTAGTGGTGTATACTTTGAGTGGTTCTTACACTGAAAGTTGGGCTTTGGGGTGGCCCCTGCCGATGTAGGTGAGTTGGCACCAAAGTTGGCAGCTTTGTTAGCTAGGGATTTAGGTTGCTTAGCTTTTGGTCCCCAGTTGGTTGCTTTTGTGATTGTGGCTACTTTTTCCTCGGTTGTGTTTTGCTTGTGAGTATGTTGGTTTTTGTAGGCCACATAAGTTGGGTCATTACTTGATTGTGCCGCCTCTTCTATGTCTTTAATTTGTACAAATGCCTGACTCAAAGTACAAGGTTTTAGATAATAAAGATTTGATTTAATGAAGTCATTTGCGGCTGCCTTAAGGATGGTAAGCAAATATGTTTCAGGATTAGGTTCATGAAGTTCATTTAGGGTGGCTCTCCATCTTTGGATAAATTTTTGTGCTGGCTCTAAAGACGCTTGTTTAATTTGAATCAAGCAATCTAATGTGGATTCAGATTTTAGATTGTATTTGAAATGGGTGACAAACTGGTGCAACAAATCCTCCAGAGAAGATATAGAGCTATGGGGTAAGGCTCAGTACCATTCTAAGGCTCTTCTTGTTAAGGACATAGCAAACACACACAGAATTACATGGGGCCATGCTTGAAGCAAAAGACTTTTAGTTCGAAATGTCACTAGGTGGGAATTTGGGTCTCCCTCTCCATTGTACTTGGTCAACTGAGGTAACAAGACTCCCTTTGGCAAGGTTAAGGGTGGAATTGAGGGGTCAATTGGGTCATCTTGATAGAAATCTAGTACTTTTACTTTCTCATTGTTCAAATTTTTAAGGCATTTTAATTCCTTTGCCAAAGAGTGCATTATTTTTTGTATGTCTACCCATTCTTGGATGGTAGGCAAACCAGTGGATTGAGCAGATTATGGATGATAATGATTTAATTGTTGCATTGTTTGTGGAAAGAGAGGTAGTTGGGCTAACGATTGTTGTGGTGGAATGGTATTTGGAACTGAGACTACCGATGGAACCCACTACCTAGCCACAGGTTGTGAGATAACACCCTAAACATGATGGGTTGGAGTAATTAATGGTGCTCCGTGGGTCTGCACCTGAGGTATGTAATGGGTGGATGTGGAAGCTGGTATGACCGATGGCATTCCAATCACTTGAGGTTGAAAAATTGACTATGTGTTGGTTTGGGGAAGGAGTTGTTGGGACTGTACTTGTGGAGGAATGATGGAAGTAGATGCAATAGAGTGAATATTATTGGGTATNAAGCTGGGATATGAGTTTATGATGGTTTTCAGATAGCAAATTATGTCAAATGCTGAAGGGATGAACTTACATCCTCCTTTGTGGATAAATTCATATTCTTTCTTTCCTTCCCTTTCTATACAGTCGATAGGTATGTTGGCTTGGATTTTGACACAGATGAAGTTATATTGTTCAGGTGTAAGGGTCACATGAGTAGGGCCTTTGCCCTGTAGCCTAAGTGACTCATGTGTAGGACCTTGAGGATTTATGTGTTCAATAACGATTATGGATTCTATAGCAGTCACAGGGTTTGAAGTTTTAGCAATTGGTAGTGTTACCGGGTTGATTTGGAAGGATTCCATGATGAACGTGAGTAGAATGGGCTAGATGAATGGAGTTGGATTGCAAGCAGTTCCACCATGACCAACGTGACACAAACACAGTGTGACCAAATTGATCAAACCACAACATGATAGAGAGCAAGCTTAGCATGACCAACAGGGACAAGATTAGCGTGACCAACAGAGAGTAAACTTAGCGTGACCAATAGGGATAGGCTTAGCGTGACCAACAGAGAGAAAGCTCAACATGACCAACAAGGACAAGCTTAGTGTGACCAATAGGGACAAGCTTAGTGTGACCAAGGACAAGCTCAGCATGACCAACAGGGATAAGCTTAGTGTGACCAACAGGGATAAGCTTAGCATGACCAAGAGGGACAAGCTCAGCATGACCAATAGGACAAGATCAGCGTGACCAATAGGACAAGATCAGCATGACCAATAGGGACAAGCTCGGCATGACCAATAAGGACAAGCTCAGCATGACCAACAGGGACAAGCTTAGCATGATCAATAGGGACAATCTTAGCATGACCAACAGGGATAGGAGACTCATAGGATAAGATGAAACATTTTTGAGGGGTAACGTGATTGACGTTTTAACAATGGCAAATATGAACCTCCTTCTAGTGCCAAAAACTGTACTGACCTAAATCGTCAGTGTGAGGCTGGAAAGGAAAAAGACACCAAAAGATCATCGGGCAACCACAGCTGACCTTGCCTTCACCCAAGGGCAAGCTGGAAAAGTAAATGAAGGTAGAGTGCCTTGGATGGTCTGCATGCAAATCAACCAAGGACTTCCCTAAATGTAAGCTGTGGCTAGCACTGGGGTTATCATAAATAATGTCTTAAAACGTGTAAATGCGTGTAAAATGTAAACATGAGCCGTAAGACATAAAATGTAAATGTAAATGTAAGGCATAAACAAAACGTAAACTATAAACTGAACGTAAACTAAATGTAAGCAGAAATGTAAACAAAGCATAAAACATAAAACAAAAATAATGTTTGGTTGGAAAAATGGAAATAATGTATTGCTTAGAAAAGATGTGCACCGGTCAAAGCATAGCTGCATGTAGATGGTAGGTTGAACACCTAGCCCTAGGGTGAAGTAACATGATGATGTGATGATGTGGTGTGATGAATGTGAGAAATGCTTGGATGCCAACATTCAAGTATTTTGAGTGCGCAAGGATTGCAAGTTTTGTACTTTCTCAGAATTGCCAATGTCTCTAATTGCCAACCCTGATTTATGTGAATTGACAGGGCATTTATAGGGTTGGGTTGGGCTCAGGCACATAATTCAAGAATGGAATCAATGACTAGGAGATGAGAGGAAAGTAGATCTGGTGACATGTGTTCAATGGACAGTTGTGCTTGGGTTGGATGCGTGCTAGCGAGAGTTGGATGTGTGTTGGATAGTTGTGCACGAGTTGGATGTGTGTCACCAAGCTACGTTCTTGACCAAGTACATTACATTTTATAATTTGTGGGTTATTCAAGCCCATGAAAGTATATTTAATTTAGATCATGAGGGCTTGACATGCCTAAAAATAGGGATTTACAATGAAATGTACAACAACAAGAGAAATTCGACCCTAGCTCGCTTGACCATGCATCAACTGCTCTAGGATGTTGAGATGTTGATTCGAGGCTATTTGAGGTATCTCTATTTGACTAGGGCTTCCAACATGAGTTTTCTGGCTTCAATGTGTCTTCGGCATGCATTTGAAGTGTTTTCATGCAAGCGTGACTGGAAGTCATGCTATAGTCACGCTGGGTAGTCATGCTGGGAGTGACCCTAGCATGACGTAAGTATGAGGTGGGAAAAATGCAATTGTTGACACCAAATTTGGAATTTTTGAAGACTATTTTTAAGTATAACTTTTTCCTACCTGTGTATGATCTGGATCTAGAAATTTGAGCTTGAATGTGTCTAATTTGGAGCCCTTTTGGGTAGGTCACTCTACAACATGACCACAACGTGACCTGCAAAAACCCATGAAAGCTTAAAAATTTTGAGCTAAAATTTAGAATTTCTGAAGGCTAGGACCCATAGTTATCAATAGTGGACCTTGAGGATGACTTGCACGCTTGAAATCGAGTCATTTTGACTCAGTTTTGAGGCTCTAAAAGTTGGTCACGTTGTGGTCACGACTAGCATGACTGCCCAGCGTGACCTATAGTGTGACCTCAGAAACTTGCAGTTTGAGCTGAAATCTAGAATTTATGAAGGCTGGGACCGCTAATTATCAATAGTAGACCCTGAGGATAACTTGTACCCTTGAAATCAAGTCGTTTTAACTTAGTTTTAGGGCTCTAAAAGTTGGTCATGCTGTGGTCACACCCAGCATGACTGCCCAGCATGACCTGCAGCGTGACTTGCAGTGTGACCTCAAAAACTTATAATTTTGAGCTGAAATATGGAATTTATGAAGGTTGGAACCCATAGTTATCAATAGTGGACCCTAAGAACAACTTTCACCCTTGAAAACAAGTCGTTTTGACTCATTTTTGGGGCTCTGAAGTTGGTCACATTGTTGTCACGCCCAGCATGACTGCCTAGCGTGACCTATAGCGTGACCTGTAGCGTGACCTGCAGTGTGACCTCAAAAACTTACAATTTTGAGCTAAAATATGGAATTTTTGAAAGATGGAACCCATAGTTATCAATAGTGGACCCTGAGAAAAACTTGCACCCTTGAAAACAAGTCATTTTTACTCAGTTTTAGGGCTCTAAAATTTGGTCATGCTGTGGTCACGCCCAGCATGACTGCCTAGCATGACCTGCAGCGTGACTTGCAATGTGACCTCAAAAACTTGCAATTTTAAGCTAAAATATGGAATTTATGAAGGCTGAAACCCATAGTTATTAATAGTGGACCTTGAGGACAACTTTCACCCTTGAAAACAAGTCGTTTTGACTTAGTTTTGGGGCTCTAAAAGTTGGTCACGCTGTGGTCACGCCCAACATGACTGCCTGGAAGGACCTGTAGCATGACCTGCAATGTGACCTCAAAAACTTACAATTTTGAGCTAAAATATGGAATTTTTGAAGGATGGGACCCATAGTTATCAATAGTGGACCCTAAGGAAAACTTACACCCTTTAAAACAAGTCGTTTTGACTTAGTTTTAGGACTCTAAAAGTTGGTCATGTTGTGGTCACGCCCAGCATGACTGCCCAACGTGACCTGCAAAAAATTTGTATTCTAGCTTGAAATTTGGACGAGACTTGGAGTGGACATCAGCGGCTCTTGAGGATGGCTTGCACCCTCAGATTTGGACCATTGTTTATTTGATTTTGAAACTATTGTAGCTGCTCACGCTGAGGGCAAGCTAGCTTGACAATGTGATTAAGCTGACTTGAGCAACTTGGACTTGAGTTTCATGCCTTAGTCAAATATTACCTCCCAAATGCTTGAAAGGGCTTGATTTATTCTTATTTCAAAGTGTTAGGCCAAAATTAGTGGTTTTTCAGAAAGCATGTAAATGATGTTGTGGATTAGAATCATAGCCTCTCGCAAATATAGGAATATTATTCATATCAAGCCTTTTGATGTGACTTTCCTTGTAATGCCTATTGGGTATTTTAACTGCCTCCATAATGTACATCATGCTCCTAGTGGCCAACAAGGGTTCATTTTCATTAGATGTGTCATAGTGAAAATTTCTATATCTATTTGTCTGATTGTGATGATTTTGTCTATGTTCATTTTGATGTCTTTAATTTTGCCATTGATTTTGATTTCCATGATTATTTCAACCCCAAAGTGGAGCTCAATCTCTATAGCTATGTTTATCTTCATTAGAACTAGATGTTGAAGAGGAAGAGGAAGATGAGGAATGGGGAGAGTCACCATGGCTCCTATAGTATTCCCCTTGGTCCCTTGATTTACCATTTCTAGGTTTTGAGGAGGTCTTAGTCCTTGAGACCTTCCCTAGTCTAGGACCTATTTCATCTCCTCTAAGATGAATGTAGTCCTTGAGTGTAGCCAAGGTGGTCATGAGTAGTTAGAACCCTTGCACAAGGTTGGTTACTCCAAGTTTATTCATCATATATCTGATTAGTTCTCCAATGGATGTTCTCTCCATACAATGCATTATCACTTCCTGGTGAAAGAGACATTGTTGTTGGATTATAATTTGTGTGACTTAATATTTTCCAAAAGATAATTTGTTGATGAATTTATAGTGATTGTATATAATTTAACTAATATAGATAACTAGCGCCATCCCCAACAATGACGCTAATGATGAGCAATGAGGTACCCCTATGTCCAACCATATGAATCACAAGTGTTCACGTACAATTCGATTGAATTCCATGGATGGGACTAGTTGTGCATCTAAATCATTATGCCTTGATCATAATTCATTATCTTACCACTTGGACTAGTGGTAGCTTTGTCACGTATGGTTTAGTCCAAAGTAAGGCATATGATGATTGATGTTACTGGCCCTAAGCTACTCCTAATGATAATAAAGAAATTAATTGTTTAATCTAATTAAAAATGAAAAGTAAAGTCTAAAATAGCCTATGTGCAATGAGTCTCTATTCCTAATCATTTGTACATGCCTTGGACTTCGCATAACTACCACTAGGATTACCAAGCATACTGTCACTAGGTGTACCAAACAAGAACACTACTAGGTTACCAAGTAATTACACTTAAGCACTCGTGATTAGTCATACTCATTCCGCTTAATGACATGAATAATAAAGAGCAATAAATGATAACATTAACTAAGGAAAACAATAAACATGAAGTAATTAAAAGTAATAATAAAGCTAAGTGGAAGTTGCAATGATCGAAGTAATCTTGATCTTTATTGCTTATCATGTAACATGTCTAAGTACGCCACACTCAAATAAGGATTCTGTACAATCACTTAACATCACACTGAGGGAATGCACTGGAAACAAACATAACTTGAAATAAAAAATCTATGAATCTATTTCTATCTACTCTATATGCTATATCTAAATTGTGCACCTAGGTGTGGTATTTATAGGCTTGCATGGAATGGGCAATATTGGATGTCTAACATTGGAGGTTGTGCCTTGATATTGGATACCTGATATCATAGCTCCAATATCGAATACTTGATATTGTAGCCCTGTAGAACATGACACATCACTTTTGCAACCTCACATGAACTTACTAATTAAAAGTCAATGTAGGATATCTATCCAAACCCTTGTTCTTGTAGGGCAAGTCCCACTAAGAAACACTTCACTACTACATGTAGATGAAGACATTTAAAAGATTCATGGCTCCCAGCACCAATTGAGCAAAACTGGTTACATATATATTATTATTATATTCTAAATACAAAGATTTTTAAAATAGCCAAAATTCCATAAAAAGTCTTCCAAAATATTATTTATATCAAGGGATAATCCAAAATAATCACAAAATACCTTAGAAGCAAGTTGGACAAAGTTTCCACATAATTCAAAAAATGGAGAAAAGATAGAAAATGATATGAAAAAAAAATTATAATATAAATTTTCGCATAAAAACAAGCTTAAATTGACAAACTTTTGATGGAGTCTTGGCATAATAACTAAAATTATAAATGAACGACTAAGAACGAGGAAATAGAGAGAAAGTGTATAAAATCCATAACAAAGTAGGATAACAACATATAAAGGGAAATAAAATAAACTTCTTCACAATGTTGGTAGGGCTTTCAAAATCTTCTTATTGACTTTCTTTCCTACCTAAAGTGCCCAAAATTAATTTTCACTTGATCTTAAACTGATTTGCCAAAAACTCTCTACAAATAGAATCAAGAAAAAATCTATTTTTTAGCTAAAGAATCATATGCAACATGATACATGAGCTTGGTACATATTTAGAAATATAATAAAAAAACTTAAAATAAATGAAACTAGGCTAAAATTGACTTAAAATAAAGAATAAAAGGTAGAAAATGATTTTTATTCATAAAAACAATAAAAACCCGAAGTAAAGGATATGGCACTCAGAGAAATAGAGGTGCAGCAANAACCCGAAGTAAAGGATATGGCACTCAGAGAAATAGAGGTGCAGCAGTATAAATTTTATAACATAAGCTTATAAACTTATATATACTTTGTTATGTGATGAGGTGTCTAGTGGTAATTTTTATGTCAATTATAAGCCCTAGATTCAAGAAGTATTTCATATGTCTTGTGCTTGTAGTTCAGTATGTTTGGTTAAACTTTCTTGATCTCCTAAGGTGCATAATTAAACCTTATATCATACTTTGAGATTGTTTGCATGATCCAAGCTCTTTGGAATAATTTTAGCTTCATTTGGATGTCCTTTGGTCCTTCTGACATGCTTTCTTAGGTTCTAGTGTTCATCTAGGATTGAAGATACAAAGTGTGATTTTGAGGATACGTTCAAGACCCTACATTAGTGCATCCCATACATTAATGTAGAGGTGTTGATGCATACACCTCTAGGCCCAGTTTGACTTGGTTTGTCTTTAGTGCAATTGGGATTGGCTCAGGTTCCATTCATAGATCTTCATTAACATCTAGATTTCTTAGATTTGATTTAGGCTTTTGGTAACTGATTTGTATGAAGACCTCTTCCTCCCCTAGGCAATTTGATTCTTTTCCTTGTCTTATGTGTATTTTGAGTTTTTGCTTTCACAAGTGTGGCTAAACTCTATTAAATTTTTGTCCTTCTTATGTAGCTTAGAACCATTTGGTCAACATAAAGCTTATGGTTTTTTCTTAATTCTCTAGTAATTCCCTAAACATAAAAACAAACAAAATATTTACTTAATTTTCATTTTATCATGCTATGACAATTCATTCCTTCCCCAAGGAGGTCACAACTATGTAGCCTGGTGTCAGCGCAGCAAGGTTATGACTAGTAGTAATTTTTATTGTCTTTTTGTATGTGGTGTTACACCTATCCCCAAGAGGTATTGCAACACTAGCATTGCACCTACCCCACAAGGGATTGAAATGCATGTGTTTATGTTTTTTTTGTTTCTTACAAATATAAAATACAAAAAAATTATAAAATATAAAATCATTAATATTCTCTCTCTATCCCTCACTATGGTAACATGAGTTTTAATTAGATCATATGTATTTTAATATCTTTTATATTACTTGAGTGCAATGACATATACAAGTATTCTTGGCAACCCACTAAACATCATCTTCGAAGCTTATGACCAAATTGCATTATGTTTTGTATAATATAATCCCATTGGTTAAAAATTAGTAGGACCACTATCATTGGCATTGTTACGCGGAAAGGCATTGGTGTGTTGCCTTGAAATATATTCACATTCATAATTTTTCTTTCTTAAGTTTTTGATTTTGTAGGAAATAAAGGACTGAAGCAACTATGAGTAAATTAAACAATGAAAATAAATTGAAGCAAAAGCCTCTATTAATCCAAATCACTTTAAAGAATATGGTGAATGAAGCAGCACCTCATATTAAGGAAAAATCCATCAAGATAAATTGTTATGATGGCATGATGCTCATGGATGATTCTGTAAGGAACCTAGAGAAGTTGCACATACCACCTTAAAGGAGGATTTAATCAATCAAGACTTCACCAAGGATTTGGTAAATTACAAATGCATGTCACCCCAAAAATTAGAGTATGTTACTCATGAAAAGCAAGAGCTTCATGATATGATTGTAGAGTAGGAGTAAGAGTCCATACATGGTGGAAAATAGGCAAGACGTTCTTCTAGACACTCCCATGATACAACATGAATGATTATAGGGAAATGAGGTTCAAATGTCTTTTTTTTTAGAACTAAACAATACACACGATGATTCAAAGTAATCCATCATTCTATCTTTGTCTTACCTTCATTTCAATGGAGTTCTTAATGGATTAGATGAGCTACTATTTTCATGGATCTACCATGATCAAATACATGAAGTAGTTTGCATCCCACATAAAAGAATTAAGGACAAAAAAATCAAAACGATTAATATGACCAAAATTCCCACATTCATTGGGAAGTTATATGATGATCTACAACTTCATTTTCAGATATTTATCATCACTTGTGAGCTACAAGGGTTGAACAGTGAGTGACAAAAACTTAACCTTTTCTCCTACACACTTAGTAATTATGCTAAAATATGGTGTCAATCTCTTCCTCCTAGCTCCATCTCTTCTTGAGAAAGCATGTTAAAAGCTTTTAATCTTAGGTTCAATCTTATGCTTGAGTTACAAACCTTAGAAAGATGATAGCAAGATGAAAGTATGATACCAATGAATCATTAGATGTGATCATAGAATGGTATAATTACATGATTAATCAATGTGAAAATCATGATTTTAGAACATGTGACCAATTAATGTACCTAGTAGAAGAACTTTGATCACAAACTCGTGAAATAATGAATATGTATATCATGGGTGATCTTTACCAAATGTTAGTGGCCGAAAAAATTGCTATGTTGGACTATGTAGCTAAAATGAAAGGTGAATAGAATAAACATGCAAATGTAAAGGAAGCTAACATAAATCCCCAATGTGTAAAATTATGTAAAGAATGTTGAATGTAAGATTCACACTTTTGATGTTGTTGAAACCCTTGTTCCGGAAAGCATGAGAATGAAAAAGACTTTGGTAGACATTGTCAATGTTGTTGATAAGGTTTGAGATGTAAAAAATCAAAAGATAGCATCATATTTAAGGATTTGGAAAAAAAATTCATTGAAGTGGCTAGCAAAGAGTAAGAGGCTTCACATTGATCAAATTCCTTATTCTTGTAGGCCATTTTTTTAGCCATAACTTCAACAAGGGATGGAACTTGATCCTTTAAGTGCTTCATATACATTGTAATAATCTTTTTCATGACATGATTTTTCATATCATAAAACTTAGTAGGCTAAGAATCAAATATCTCATGCAATACCCTACCAATATTAGTCATATCCACCACAACCATCTCTGCCGTCACAGGTCCAACAATGTCCATGATAACCTTTTGTACCATTACAAGAGGAAACTTAATATTAGCCACAATGGAAAAATGTTCATTTTCTTAATGCAAGGTACTATCCTAATTTTTAATCATCATACACTATTGGATAGTACCACAATCATCATTTTCCTTCAATGGAAATAAATTCATCAACTCACAAACAAAAGCATTTTTGTAAGAGAGAGAACACAAAGGTATATGAGAATCCATGCTCATAATCTTTACCAATATCCTCAAAGAAATAAAATTGATGGTATGCTTATAAACAACAAGCTTAGAAAGGAGCTTGTTAAGTGCTAGCCTTGAACTCAATCATGGAGGAAGAGTCCTCCATATAATGGCTTTGGTAGTATAGTATGGTTTATTTAGTTGGTTGGTTGGTATGTGTTCTTGTTTTTTTAAAATTAACAATATATCATTCTCAAGTATTTCTATTCATTTAGTTTGATATTTCTTTTGAGTATGTTTTGTATGTATAAGAAATATTAATTAATGTGCTTTATGAATGCTCATTTGATAAGCTAATGGTGGATGGATGAGTTACAAATGTGATGATGATGAAAGAGTGCTAAATTGTTCTAATGTGGAGCCTTGATTGATGGAATGTCCATAAAAAAAATTCATCCATCCTCTTTTCTTCATTCCATCATCGGTGAACTAGGCTAAAATTCAGCGAGAAGTTGGGACTCACACTATGAGTTGTTGAAGCTACTACTACTAGAACTATGGGTAGGTGGTAGATCCACATCTTAGAATGTGAGCTCTACAATCCTAGAAGAGTTCTTGGTCACTATCAAGAAAAGGATGTGTCATAAAGGATTCTTATGATCACTAAATGGGTTTACTTTGTGTGATTGAACTAAGGTTTACATGTTGCCATGCCTGATCAACCTTGATTAGAAGAGGTTCAAAATCTCATGAACCTATGTGTGCCATGTAGTGAGGGATGAATTTATATTTTCATGCAAGTCAAAGAATATATGTGGTGATTTGACATTTTAGTCATTTCCATGATTTTTACACATCATCAAAAACCCTCTTCTCATGAAACAAACAAATGAAATATGAAAAAAAGAAAGAAAAATGAAGTGCAAAAAAAAAAAGTAAAGAAAAAAGAAATGAAATAAATGGAAAGGAAACTAAAGAGGTAATGGGAAGAGCAATGTTATTCCAAGATCTTTTTGTCCAAACAAATTAGTATTTCTACCATCCTAAACCAATCATATAATTACTCAAGAAAGATTAAAATGAATGGTTGGAATAATAATCATGCAAGTATTTCCTATGTTCAAATTGTTACCTATATCACTTAACCCGTAAATATAATAGTCCAAGATAATCTCTTGCTCATCCCTACCCATGGCCATGAAGGCCTAGAAGTCTCTCTCTTAGTAAACTTTGTAATATTAAATGTTTCTTCCACCTAATTCTTAAATCCATTTATTCTTGTTTGTAATTTCTATTAGGATTGGGATGGGTTAACACAACCAAAGGAATCTATGATTAGTAAAGCTAAATTTGGGAAGCCTACTATGCATAAAAAAATTTAATCTTAACTTCTAGATGATCTACAATACATTGCCTTAATTTGGTTTCACCAATGGTTAGAACATGGAACAATCAAGACTAGATGACACTGATAGTGGAAACTGTGACCTTGCACTTAGAAAGGAGACTTAGAGATTTATCCCTCCTATGCAGACTAGTAGTGATGAAGGGATGCATTAGTAGATCCCTGATAGGCTATAGGACATTCTCACATGCTCTTGTGAGCTAATTGAATGGTTACCTAGGGATTTGGTGATTTTGCACTCTCACCTTCTCCTTCATATCCATTGTTCATTCTCCATCACTTTTCTTTTTATTTTGTGCATCATTGTGTATAAAAAATGTTAATCAATTAAAGTAGAGTATGATATTTGATCATTCAAAAGGAAAGACTCATGTTTGATGCTAATGTCTCGCTAGTTGTTGGAAATCCACAAGTGTCCCATTAACAAAATTTGCTAGGGCAAGAAAGACAAGTGCTTGCTATGGAAAGGGCCCACTTGTGAATCCTTGGTGGCTTGTCATTATGAACAAGTGAGCTCAAGCTTATCTCCTAGCAATGGTGATGGTTTCATGGCATAAAGCACTCACTTGGTCTTTCACTTATGTGAGTATGTTATTTACTTTGTATTTTTTATAACCTCTCTTTTCCTAGTCCTTAGATCATGGAAATAAGTATATTTGACATTATGATTTAAATCCCATGAGTTTTATATCATTCAAGATGATATTTTAATGTTTTGGTCTCTTTCTCTCTTTTATGGCTTATTTGATTCAATTCTTAATTGGATTTTTGAGATTTTCATGGGCATTTATTCTTCTTGTTCTTTTCATTTGCATTATTCATGTGGTTCAAGCCAAGTGTCTTGTAACTTAGTTTTG
>MNCI01003564.1:0-13094 GCA_015680685.1 Gnetum montanum | reverse complement strand
TGTGTACGGATGATTAAGGAACGGATGCTCATCGCACTTAGGCTAGCTTAGATTCTCTCTTCCTTTTCCTCCTAGCTTAATTGAAGTTATTTTTCATCGCCTCTAGGAGTAGCATTAGTTTAGGAATATATCATACACCTCACTCTAGACTAAACCATACATGAAAAAGCAAATACTAGTCCAGGTGGAAAGATAGAGAACTGCAATTCAACGAGTAACTATCTAGATACCATGACTAGCCCGTCTATGGAGTTCAACTAGATCGTGCATGAAATGCTTATATTCGTATGATTGAGTGTAGGGGTACCTCACCACTCATCATTGGCACCGTTGCTGGGGATGGTGCTAGTTATTTAGATTAGTTACATCACATAAGATGGCTATAACAAAGCCTTGATGATATATCTTTTAGAAAAATAATAATAATAATAATTGAAATTAAATCACACACAAAGTTACAACCATGTCTCTCTCACAAGGCTATGACAATGCAACAATTAGTGAGGCAATTCCTTGGAGAACCAACAAAATATATGATGATGAAGGTAAAGTTTGGAGTACTCAACCTTATGCAAGAGTCCCCTATGTTCATGAACACCCCAAAAATACTCAAAGACTCTTGACATCCAACTCTGACACCTCTAGTGAGGATGAGACATCCCATAGAATGAGGAGGCTTGAAAGGCCTAGGACCTTCTCAATAACTAATGAGTGGTGAGGTACCCCTACACTCAACCATACGAATACGAGCATCTCACATGTAATCCGGTCGAACTCCACGGACTACGTGCTTACGCACCCTAATGGAACACTTAAGGTTAATCAATCACTATCTTCCCAAACTTACTTGTATTGTCATAGTTGTATGGTTAAGTAAGCTTGAGGTATATGATTTTTATATCTTTTATCTTTTTAACACCTTATGCTAATAGGGGAAGGTGAAGAGACTAAGTGACTAACTTTCATTAACTATTCACTAACTAAGTTCTAATTTTCCTAGCACCAGTATCCATTCCCACTTGCCGCATACACCTTGAACCAGTGCAACGTTGCTAGGATTACCAAATGCTACTCGTTACTGGGTTACCAAGCGTTACACATGTGTTCGAAGCAGTCATACTGAATGCACTTAACTATGAGGGTCAAGGATTAGAGAGATTAATTATCTAAGAAAGCATTTAAAAAATTAACCATAATAAATACCTATTTAGCTTAGTCCACATGCTGCAAGGTTTATTAGAAAGTTCATCTTTATTGTCGTACACAAATGTGTGCTCAAGTACAATTTGCTCGAATAAAGATCCATTCACTTTATGACTCCTACTGCGGGCACATGGAAATTATTCTAACTCTGGAATGGTAAAACTACTATACTTTGGCTAAGGGTCTAGATCTAGATGATCAAAACAAGGAAAGCTGCCTCTTATTTATAGGCATTGTGGCTGGCTGCGATATCACATATGTGATATCGCAACTCATCATACCCCCATGACTGAATGAAAACTCATCCTCAAGTTCCTTACAAAATATTGGGAAGGTATGGGATTATTGAACTGAATGACACTAATGGTGAATGGGATGACATGTGAATGGATCATCATTACAATGCATGGTAAAATTAGTGTTCATAATAACAAGGGTGAATACTATACACATTTGACATCTAGCCTTATTTGGCAACTGAGAGAGAAGAGAGAAGAGAAGAGAAGAGAGAGAGAAAAGAAGAAGTCTGCTACTGCTGATGCCAAGATTGCATTTTTCATTGTCCATTCATAAGTGCACCATCATTCTTATTCCTTGCATAACTGCACTAGCACTAGTCCATTCCAAGTGTTCCCTCCAAATCCAATCCGTTGTTGTATGATTGCCATCTGCACACACAACATAGTTTTATATTAGCAAGGATAAATGAATCATAATGTAGTTAATACCTTTCTTTGGTGTAAGGTCCATTGGTTGAGTTTTGATATGGCTAATGCAGATTTGGAGATATAACACTAGTAACTACCCAAGGTGTAGGGGTTAAGAGAAAATCAAAAAAATTGGACCAGGACCCCCATGACTAAGAGTGAGCCTCCGATAGCGAGAGAATGGAAAAATATAAGAAATAAGAAATATGGAGAAAAAGAAACAACGTCAACACCAATAAAATGGATGTCAGGGATGGTAATGAACAAAATAAATGTTGATTACGAAAATGTTTAAGGGAAAGAGATTAACTGATGCATCAAATAGAAATGCCAATGGGTCCTCCCCAAAGCAGGCTTGTGCCCTTAATGCCCTGACAATCCCACATTCAAAGAGTCCATAGGCTCTAGGAATGCTAGTTGGAAATAAGAGTTAAAGTCTTAACCACAAGAGTTTACCAAAAAGAAAACAATGCATCAACCAAAATACAAACTATTGATACAATCGGAAATGAGGTGAAAAATGGTGAAAGAAGGATGGAAAGAAGAGAATGGAATGGAGTCTCAAGAATAATGTGGTGTATAGCCCCTTGTGTATTAATGGTTAATGTAACTTAGTAGATCTCATTCCAAATCCAGCCTTAAACAAACCATATCTAGTGACTTTGCATTAATACATTCAGCCAATCCATCCACTTGAAGTAACATGAATGCCTCCATCGAAGAGTCACCACCATTCCGACGAAACGAAAAAGGAGAAAGTAGGAAGCAAGAAAGGGCCTTAGTTAGAGTAAACATGTTAGTTTAGTTCCATAACCAATGCTTGTAACCTAGATGATTATTTTGTCTAAGGGATGTGCTTTGAATTCTCACATTTTTTTGCGTGAGAATCACACCATGCAAAGACTTATTATTTTTATTAGCTCAGCTTTCCAATAATAGAGTAGCATCGGAATGGTAAGGAAAAATCAAGAAAAAAACACCCAGGCACCCAAGAGAATGGCCAGTACAAATGCATCAAATCCCCTTGAAGTCACACCCTTTCAATCCTTGAGTCCTTCCTTAGTTTGAGAAATTCCTAGTCACTGATTCGTTGATAGTTTTTATTATTTGAAGAAAGGGGACTATACAATTCCAAGCCAAGAGAGACCATAGAAATTTGTGGATGTATGGATGAAGTGGACTCATTGCCTGTTATGTCAAAAGAACCATACCTTAGTATCAACATTATAACTCAAAGGTAAAAACCAAACATTAGGAACTGATGGAATATAGTTCATACCATCTTCAAGAGCACTTATTAGTTAACAAACTTAACAAAATAAAGAAACACACAACTAAAAGAAAAAGTATGAATGATGTTGCAAAATAAAAATAAGAAAATTTAAAGAAATTTGTAAAACAAAAATGTGTAAAACAAAAACTAAAAAGGAACTGTGTACTGACCTAAATTATCGGTGTAAGGCTAGAAGGGAAACAAACACCGAAAGATCTTCGAGCAAACACAGCTGACCCTACCTTCACCCAAGGGTAAGCTAGAAAAGTAAATGAAGGTAGAGTGCCTTGGATGGTCTACATACAAATCAACCAAGGACTTCCCCAAGTGTAAACTATGGCTTGCGCTAGGGTTATCGTAACTGGTGTTTTAAAACGTAAATAGTGCACACAAAATGTAAACGGTAGAACTTGTATTGTAAAAAAAAATGTAAATTGAATGTAAAAATAGAATAAACAGAAAATAATGGCTAGCAAAATGAGTTGTATTGTATTGCATAGAAAAGATATGCACCGGTCAAAACATAGTTGCAGATGACAAGTCAAGTGCCAAGCCCCAGGGCGATGTGATGTGATGTGATGTGATGTGTTTCAAAAGTGCTTGGATGCCAGGAGTCAAGTGTGCTGAGTTCCCAAGGATTGCTGGTCTAAGTTTCCTAAGCCATTTAACTCAAAAATTTCCAACCTCATTTATGTGAATTGACTGGGTATTTATAGGGCTAGGCTGGGCTCAGGTGTGGAATTTGAGAATGGAATCAACGGCTGGGAGATGAGAGGGAAGCAGATCAAGTGACACGTGTCCAATGGACAACTATGTGTGAGTTGGACATGTGTTGGCAAGCTACGTTCTTGACCAGGTTCACCATATCTTACAATGTGTGGGTCACTCAAGCCCATGGAAATGAAGGCCCAACAAGCCCACAAATGAAGATTTACAATGAAATGATTAATTTACAACAAAAGAAATTGGTTCTGTCTTGCTTGAGACTTCTAGATCTTTGATTTGATCACTTTGACTAATGTAAGATACAAATCCGGGTGTTTCCATGGCTTTTGAGATGTGTCTACTTACACTCACGCTGGGCATCTAGTAGAAACTCACGCTAGGCAGTCACGTTGGGGGTGTTCCCAGCATGACCTCAGCCTGAGTGAAATAAAATGAAACATTTGACGTCACATTTCGATTTCTAAATCTTGTTCCTTGAATGCAACTATTTCCTTGAACATGTCTAACCTTGAGAGTGATCTAAAATCTGAATTTGAATTTGAACATGTCTGATTTAGAGCTATTTTTGACAAGTCACGCTAGACTCATGCTGCAGCATGATCTGCAGAACGCTGAGCAAAGACTTTTCATTTTTCACCAAATTTTAAACTTTGAAGCCTGATTCCTAAGTGTAATTGTTGCATGCCTATGTCTGACCCTACAAGTTGAAATTTTGGGCCTAAATGTGCCCTGTTTGAAGCCACTTTTGGCAAGTCACACTAGACTCACACTACAGCGTGACCTGTAAAAACTTGCAATTTTGAAGTGAAATCTGGAATTTCATAAGGCTGGGACCCATAGTTGTCAATAGTGGACACTGAGGATGACTTGCACCCTTGAAATCAAGTCATTATGACTTAGTTTTGAGGCTCCAAAAGTTGTTCACACTGGACCCATGCAGTAGTGTGACCTACAGTGTGAGTATGAAAATCTGTGCCATTTGACCTAAAATTTGAACTCCCAAATGCTGAAACTTGGAGTGAACATGAATGGCTCTTAAGAATAGCTTGCACCTTTATATTTGGAAGTTGATAGAGTTGCTCATGCTGAGGGAAGCTAGCTTGACAATGTGAGCAAGTTGGCTTGGGCAAGTTGGGTGTGAGCTCCATGCTTTAGCCAAATTTTTCCTCCCGAAACTTCGAAAGGGCTTGAGTCATTCTCATTTCAAAGTGCTAGGCTAAAATTAGTGGTGTTTCATTAGCCCCTCTTTTTTGACATCTGGAGGAATCTACCGGAGAGGCATCGACAAAGAAGTGTAAAACATCATGAACAACCAGATACCAAACATTATCTATCAGCGCTTGGCTTGATGTCATCACTCCATTTTCAAAAGTACATGGGATTGAGAGAATGTGGTTCAAGATGCAAGGGAATCGGTTATAACCAAGGAAGCTAGGAGGTTATGGGCTATGATTGCTGCTAGGATTGTGGGAGAGGAATGCTCTCACGTGAACAAGCTACATCCTTGGTCCTTGTCAATAGCCAATGTTTAGTAGACTCGGAGCCAAGACATAGAAGGTGCATTCTTTGGAGAAACGGGACTCTTATGGGATGTTTACAGGGCCTGTTGTAAACAACCAAAGCCATGAAATGATGCACAACATGGTCTCTTTGAGACATGAGTGTAACTGTTTTCCAAGACAATTGCCTTCTCTCCTAGGGCTTATATGAGAATAGCCAACAGCCTTTTTTTATGATGTCAATGAGGTCATGAAGACATTTTCCGTGCATTTTTCTCTTTGACCCTTTTGTGTTCTTTTTCTTTTCTTTTTGTGTTTGTTTCTTATTTTTCATTTATATTCTTTTTCTCTTTGGTCTTTTGAAAGAGCTTGCTTTTAGTGTTGTGCTCATGTTCGAGTGCTTGCATTTCACATCATGTATTTATACTGTGTTTTGTGTTACAATTACTTACAGAATCACAGTGTGTAATAGTGCATTAAGAGCTTTGAGGTGAGTAGGATACAATGTATCTAGGGGATGTAATCAAAAAGGATAAAGGGGCATGATGGGGAATAGGGAATGTATCAGGAGTCAGGAATGTACTTATGAATGGATTGTTTAACCTAGTCACGTGCGTCAGGAAGAATGTGATACCTTGTCATCATGATGAAGTGCATCTATGTACGAACACCTCAAGAGTGTCATCCTGCAAACATAACTCCAAGAAGACAAGAAAAAACACAAATGAATCAATTAACAAAGCACTTTAAACATGGAGATGGAGCCACCATGTGCAACTTTCAAAGAAAATAGAATTATGAACAACATTAGCTTCATCAGTGCCTATGTGCAGCAAGTCTTTGTGGAACATGTACAGCCAATTACAGCAACATATGTTTTCAAATTTTTCCTAGTCATCAGTGATGTTTCCAGTTTATAGTCTTAGTAGACTGTTGTGGATTAGTTTTACGTCATCACCCTTTGGACGGTTCCAATTTAGCATCGTAGCAGACAAAGCATTGCTAGTTTATAGTCATAGCAGACTATGAAGAGGCAAACTAGTTTATAGTCTTAGTGGACTCTGGATGCTAGTTTCATGTCACGGCGGACAAATATGGTAGTTTAGTGTCAACCAGACAAAGCTCTATGGTATTAGTTTTAAGTCATGATGCCAGGACTTTTCTATGGTATCAATTTTAAGTCATGATGCCAGGACTTTTCTGTGGTATCAGTTTTAAGTCATGATGCCAGGACCTTTCTGTGATATCAGTTTTAAGTCATGATGCTAGGACTATTACATACCTCAAGTTTATCAGACATAGTACCGTTTCAGGTACAAATGATTTGTAGGATTAGCAAATTCATTCCCATTCATATCAGCAAGTTTGAATGCTCCATTATTGTATGCCTTGGTGACTAAGTAAGGCCCTTCCCAGTTCACTAAGAATTTATCTAAGTGTTCACGTATGGCTTTAAGGACTAAGTCTCATTCTTTGATCAAGCTCTTGTGTAGATCTTGTTTGTGTCATTATCGCTGTTGTTTCTGGTACCATTCGATTTGATCAAGTGTTTGCACATGTTCCTCCTCTACCGAGTCAAGGTCAGCGATGCGCAGTTCATTGTTTTGACTTTCATCAAGGAGGCTGGAGAGAGCTATCTGCAATGAGGGAACCTGCAACTCTAAAGGTAAAATAGCTTTAGATCTGTATACAAGACTATATGGAGTTTTACCTGTAGATGTTTAATGTGTCGTTTTGTATGCCCACAATGCGTAGACTAATTGTTCATGCCATTTTTTTTTGTTGATTTAGCATTTTTTTGAGCACCATGATGATAGTTTTTTTTGTGGCCTCTACTTAACCATATCTCTGTGGGTAGTAGGGTGATGAAAATGCATGTTTAATGCCTAGACTTTCATAGAAGCTTCTAGTATCTGCACTACTAAACTGTGGCCCATTGTCAGTAACAATGGTCATTATAATATCAAAATGAGTCACAATATTTTCTATTATGAAAGTGAAAATTTTTTTTGTAAGGGGAATAGCTTCCATCCACTTTGTAAAATATTCAGTTGTAGTGATAATGAAGCTATGTCCTGCAGAGGATGATGGCGTTATCAGTCCAATTAAGTCTAATCCCCATTTTTGGAATGGCCATGTGATTTTCGTTGTATGCAGTTCATTAGGTGGCACATGTATTAGATTACCATGCTTTTGGCAAATGTCATAGGTTCTTACCTTGGAGATGCAATCGTACTCCATGTGTGGCCAGTAGTAGCCTAAGCGCTTAATCTTCGTTGTCATTACTTTAGATGCAATGTGCCCTCCACAAAGTCCTTCGTGGACTTGTTATACAATTGTTTGACCATCAACACTACTAATGCATATTAGCAAACTACCTTCATAGGATTTGCGACACAACGTGTCTCCTATTAACGCATACTGCCAGGAATGCTTTTGCATGGCATCCTTTTGAACATTTTTCAAGTGTTGTGGTGGTTCACATCTTAGAAGGTACTCTTTTATGTCATTGTACCATTCTATTACGTATGTTGTGCTAATAGATGCTATAGGCATTTCGTCATGCGTGTTAATTATAGGTTCAACACAACTTGTTATAGAGCTTGGCAACACATGGAACATTTCGGGTGTCATGTTTAAGGCTAATGTAGCAAGTGCGTTAGCAATGGTGTTTTTGCTTCTAGGGACATGCTGTATATTAGTTTCTACTAGTTGTCTCAATAGATGTTTGGTTAAATCATAATATGGTTGTAAATGGGGAGCCTTACATGCGTAAACCTCAGTGACTTGATTAATGACTAATTGTGAATCTCCTCGAATTACAAGATGTGAGATTCATGAAGTTAATGCTGCTTGAAGACCTCGAAGAAGACCTTCGTATTCTACCACATTATTGGTGCAAGGAAAGATTAATTGGTAGGTGAAGGGTTGGATTTCTCCATAGGGGTATGTTAAAATGGCCGCAGCACTTCCTCCTCGAGAGGTTGAAGCTCCATCAAAATATAGGATTGCCTCATAGTTATCAGGTACAGTGTTGATACTATTAACATTCTCATCTAGGAATTTGAGGTTTATTGTTGCTTGATCATGCATTAGCGAGACAGCTAATTATGTGACTATTGCTTACCCTTTTGTGGAAGATTGAGCAACATATTGTAAGTCAAATTCTGTGATCATCACTTTCCACCTAGCTATCCTATTTGACTTGTAGATGTTATTAGTGATGGCACAGAGTACATTATCCTTAAAAATGATGTACACCGAATTATGGAAGAGATAATGCCACCATTTCTTCAAGGAGAAGACAAGGGCAAGGCATGATTTTTCTACGTCATTGTATCATTGTTCATAGGCTATTAATGCATGGCTTAGGTAATATACAGGGATTTTGACTCCATTCTCACATTTTTGACAAAGCATTAATGCAATGGAGGAATTGTAAGTTGCAAGGTAGATGTAGAAACGTTTATTACCTTATGGAGGATAAACAATTGGTAGTTGAGCCAACTCTTATTTTATGTTCTCGAACGCTTCCTGGCATTGTTGAGTCCATTGGAAATATACATTCTTTCGTAATAGATCTTGCATAGGTCTTAGCTTATCTGTCAATTTTTCAATAAAGCTTCTAATAAATTATAGTCTACCTTGGAGGCCATGTAGTTCGGTGAGGTTTCCTGGTGGTTGCATATTGGTTATTGCTTTAACCTTATCAGAATCTACCTGTATCCCTATTTTGGATACTAGGAAACCAAGCATTTTGCCTGTTTTGACGTGAAAAAGGCATTTCTTTGGATTGAGTCTAAGGTCATATTTGAGACAACGTTCAAGCACTAAGTCTAGATCTTTTGCATGCTGTTCAGTTTTTTTAGATTTGACTGCGATATCTTCAACATAATCATTAAGCAAATTGAGCATGTAATCACTAAATATATTTTTCATTGCTCACTAATATGTGGCTCCTATGTTTTTAAGGCCAAATGACATCATAGTGTAATAGAATGTACCCCGAGGTGTCATGAAAGTTGTTCTAAGTTGATGTTCCGAATTGATTCTTATTTGGTTGTACCCTGAAAATCCATCCATAAAGGATAATAGTGCATGCCCAGCAATTGTGTCGATAAGTTGATCAATGCTAGGTAACAAAAAGTCATCCTTTATAGTGGCTATGTTAAGATCATGGAAGTCAACGCATATGCGTATACTACCATTCTTCTTGGGGATAACAACAATGTTTGATACCCAATCGAAATAGTCAACAACCCATATGAAACCAGCTTGATAGAGCTTTGTGATTTTAGCACAGATGGTCAATGCAACCTCGGGTCTAACTTTTTGTGCTTTTTGTTTCACCAGTTTAATTTTTTCATCAAGAATAATATTATGTGGATGATCCGGGGGTCTAGTCTTGGCATGTCTGTATATGACCATTTATGTTGTCTTTTAACACTTGAGTGATGTCACCTATGAGTTGCGAGTCCAGTAAGGCACTTAATTTCAATGTTCTGGTTTCACCATTGATCGTGGTAATGGGGATTTCAACTAGAGGATCTTCAGTGATATTATCAGCTTCTAGATCTATAATTTTAGTCACATTTTTAGGCCAATCCATTGTTTCTTCAGTGAAGGCTATTAAATTGGTATAGGTGGATGGATTTAAATCCAAGGATTCTGGGTTAATTGCCCTTTTTACCTCCCTGTATGGTCCATCGAGAGACAATGTTGAGAGGATATTCTTGGTGGCCATGTGCTTTCTCCTGCCAATTTAAAATGGGAGTAGAGTAAGAAACACCCTCTTGGCGAAGGAGTTACTAAATATAAGTGAACTATGCACTGATAAAAATCTGGAGATGTGGTGGAAGTCATGGCAGTTTAAGGCCGTGCCAAGCCAGATGGTAGTTTAAGGCCGTACCGAGCCACATGTTGACTACATCATTTGGACTAAGTGTATGCACTATTTTTAAATTTTAAACAATTTTTAAATTTAAAATTTTGGCTTTCAAATTCTACATTTTTCAATTCTTGAATTTTGAGTTAACAATAAGATTGTGGGGATTTCAAATTTTTATGAATTTGATGCTATTTCCATATGTTTATGTATATTTGTTGTTGATTTTCTACACTTTCCTCCTCTTTTCATAAGAAATTTTGGGCCTCATTTCAGAGAGGTTGGAATGACAAGGAAAGTTAGGCAAGCACAACGCGAAGATGTCTTGAACAATAACATCTAATTAAAATAAGAAGAGGAACTAAAATAAAAGGCGAAAAATTAAATAAATTAAATTAAATTACTAGGGGAAATAGAAAAGGGAACTTTTGAAGTAGGAGGCCTCATTTTTGCTAACGTGAGTTGTTGGAAATTGGAAGGACAGCATGACCTACCAAGAGTGCAGCGTCAGCCAAGGTGTTAGCATCAGCGTCAGCATGACCATGAAAGACAAGGGCAAGGGAAAGGCATGTGGGGGCAAGGAAAAGACATGTGGGGGCAAGGGAAGCAGGCAACCCTAGCGTTCATGGAGGAGAGTCAAGAGCTCCTCCAATGTCTCCCCCAAGCCAAGATTCCGACATGGAAGAAGGCCCTGCATAGGTAAAATCTTTGCCCCAAATTTTTTCTTTGGTATTTTTGCAAGTAGCGTTACCTAGGGTGAGATTTTGTGCTGTGATTTGGGCTTTGGGATTTTTGGAATCGTGGCATGGTTTTCGCAGGGTTTGTGGGTGTAACATGAGTGTGGGGAGGAAGTCTTGTCTTTCAAGTCATAGTGTGAGCTGCATTTGTGAGCTTGGGGTTTGTAGTGTAAGCCACCTGCCCTTCTTGACAGCGTGATTGTCTTGCCCTTTTAGCATCTTTGGCAGTGTGAGTGTGAATTTTAGCGAATGACAACATGACATTGAATTTTTTTTTTTGGCAAGGCATGAACCACGTGACTTTGGATTTTTGGGGAAAATTTTCCAGTTTTGAAGGGTAGTGTGACTACAAAAATTTTCAATTTTTTTTGGAGAACTTAGCGTGACTTGTTATTTTTGGATTCTAGGACCTGGGTAGCATGACTTGTAAATTTTGAAGATTTTGGCCCCTGGGCTTTTCAAGGAGGACATGGCCAGCGTGAATGTGGGTAAGTTTTTAGAACAACTTGTAGTTCCAACGTGAGCTAGAATGTGGGAAGGCCTATTCTCTTTTCTATTCCTCCATTGGCCGCTATATGATTGCTAGGTTCTGGACAGCGATTGTAAGCACCTAGCATGAGTGTTGAGGGAGGACTGCGTAACTTTGTTGGAATAACCTTCTAGTGTGAGTTGCCTTTGAGAGGTTGTGGTGTGAGTGTCAACTCTTCCTCGCTTTGAAAAGTAATTTTCCAAGATGTTTAATGATTTCTAAATTTTATATCATTTATATTATTTTTTTTCTGGGATTGATGATTTAAACATGGATTTGCTTTGAAACCGATTTCAATGTACCCCAGTAAGCGTCAAGTTACACTAAATACATGTTAGTGTTCTTGTCTCATGGGGTGATCTTCATGATTCAAAGTATCTATTTATGTGATTTTTGATTTTATGTGGTTTTGCCCTATGGTTAGCACTTAAATTTTTCACTTACCTAATGTTTTTGGTCATGTGCACGGGATCAAAATCTTCTCTTCTGGTGGTTGAGCTTGTTGGGGTGCTTGCTTGGTTTGGCCCCCTTGGACCGAACACACCCCCCTATGACCTACGCATCAGGCCCCATGTGATATGGTTTTGCCCCAGTGTTAGTTCATTTTTGTCTTTCATCTTGCAGCATTTTAGTGTGGTCATATGGTCTCATTTAAGTGAACAATTAGCTCACCATATCATTGAGACAGCGTTGCCTGAGTCCACACAAGGCATGCTTGCCTTTGTTACTAATATTGACAAGGGACTTTTCAAGGTTGCAGGAGGCCTTGCTGAAGGTCCTAGATCTACACGTCCCTTGACTCGTGTGTGGGAGCTACCAACATGTAGTCACTACAATAGTAGCAACACACTCTGCACACTTTATTCTAGAACCTACCTAGAACAGTATATAGAGTGGACAAGTATGCTCCCTTGTATTTTATTTTAACTTGTGATTCTGTTTTAAATTTTACATCATCATCTAAACGTAAATGTTGTCTTCCTATGTAGGCCCCATTTTGATGAGTATGGGATGCACGATGATGATGGTGAACTTGCCTTAATGTGGACAGCTCTAGAGACATTTATGGTGGGCCCCATTCTTCATGTTGCAGTATTGAACCAGACAAAGATGGCTCTCATTGACTGCCATAGGCAATTTTCAAGAGCCTTTGAACTTTGCCAAGCTCGAGGTTGGCTGCATGAGGAATAGTCTTCCCAAGGGCCAATCTTTCCTCAAAGAATCGATCTTACACCTACCCTGCCTATGCTACTTACTGATGGTAAATGGCCATACCCTAGACTTTATTTTCTCTTCCCTTTGGTTACATTATCGTTTACCATGTTTTTAACCTTTTGCTCTATGTTTTTTCTTTATAGCAACCATCCCTTNATTTGGGGAGGTGGAGCAATCACAAAAGTGGTTGTGAAGGGGAGCTTTTTGGTTAATCATTAGTTGCCTTACCTGGGAAAGTTTGATGGACTTGTTTTCGGCTTTGACTCCTAGCATCCCGACTATGAGATGGTCACCATTATTGATTCCTTCAATGATGATGC